>PVLD010005976.1:0-105559 GCA_004027595.1 Dinomys branickii | reverse complement strand
CAGACAAAGACTTGTATCCCTTCCAATTTCCAGAACATGAAGTTTATGTACTAACGAACTCTAGAGGTCATCGGTGGAATTGGATACATGAGATAGACAGAGGAAATGAGCTGAGATAGCTGAGCAGACCACAGACAGACAGACAGACAGACAGATGCATAGGTAGTAGGCACAAATGCATGCATCTAATAATTGAAAGGACTGTCCTTCTTGAAGCTTTGTTATATCAAATTGGTTGCTATATCATTTTTACATGGTTCCAATTTTTGGTAAATTTCTTCATTTTCAGGCAAGACAATGCATTCTAAGCTCATTCTGTCATTTTCCTGCTCAGACATGGACTCAGTAAAGCGCTTGTCCCTTGGTATCTTTTTTTAATATTCTTTTTCTTTTTTATTCTTTTTTGCTTTTGCTTTTGTTTTTTAAAGAAAATAGTACAAAAAAGAACAAAATACAAAAAAAAAAAAACCAACACAAGGGCATTAAAAATGATACGGGGTTTCAAACCAATTGATAGGGATTAACAGTGGTTTTTATATTACATATTGTTATCTTCAACAAAGTTGCTCAAATTACCAGATGTAAGAATAGAAGATTCATCAAATCATTAAAGAGAATAAGAAAATAATAATTTAAAAGAACATTAGAGACAATAGTTTAACTAGACAGGATTGTAGGAATCTGCCAATGGTTGTTAATCAACTATCTAAATATTAGATATGTTTTAAACCTGTAAGTTCATAATGATAGCAAAATATTATAATTGGTCACATTTACAGAATACTAGACATTGTTTTGCTTTTCCCATGTAACCTTATAGTTCAGAGAAATCAAATCATAGATACATGATACTTTACATTTATAAAGCATTCCTACTACCAAAACAGGAAGGAGAGTATGCTACTAAGCTTTCTGCCATAGCACAAAACTGAGACAATGAACTTTTTAGTAAAGATTTGTTTTGTTCTATATTTTTGAAACTGTCTGTGGTCAATGGGCTTCTTTGTTTGGGCCTGTGGCAAGACAACCCAGCATGCAGGCGCACACTGTCAGACAAAGCAGCTTACCCGATGGCTGGGAAGCAAGAGGAGGAGGATGGAAATGGGGCTCCCCAGGCCCCTTGAAGGGTTCACCTCCAAGAATCCAAAGCCTTTCACTCTGCCTCCCTGTCAAAATTTCCCTCACTTCCCAACAGTGCTGTCTTGAGGATAAAACCTTTAACATGTGGGGTTTTGGGAGATAGTTGAAGACCGGGACTACAGCAGAGTAATGGAATCAGAGTAACTCCTTACCAGTTATGTTGTCTTTGGACAGCATATTGACACATATATGAGAACACATTTACTGTGTTTCTAGATAGTAGTGCTTGTCATCAGGCTTGGTCCATATTGCTGTCCTGTGAACTGAGCCACAGTTTAAGGAACAAATGTATTTTGAATAGAAGTTTAACTAAAGAAATAAATGACCCCAGAATCTCAGTGGCTTAGGAAAAGGACTTTCTTTTTAGATTCAGATCACCCTGCAGTGTGATTCTGCTCCTTGAATCCAAACCCTGACACCATCCATGCTTCTCCAGATCTCCCTTTCACTGAGAACTTTGGGCTCTGAGAATGCCTCAATGACTTGCTTTGCTCAACAGAGCACCCTCAAGCACAATGCAGTCCGAAGCTGAGCAGGGAGTTGCCCTCTGGCTGCTCTGGGACCTTTACCACGCACATCTGATGGTGTATGCACGACCAGGTGCTGAAAACCAACCACCTACGCTGTCCTCAGGGAGTCCTGTTGAACCAGCTGCTCACTGCAGATGCTGGAGTGGCCCTGGCAAGTGCTCTGAACCAAGCCAAAAACTGCACAGCTCAGCTCAGCTTAAATTGCCGACCTCCAGAACAATCTTGGATGGGATGTTTTAAAATCAAAATTGGTGTGGCTTATTCTGTGTCTGTCTTTGTTTTTATGAACTGACCCTTAACTGAAACACTGAAAATGTAGATCTGACAAAAGGTTAAGAAGATACTGAAATCTCAATATCAACAGAGTTTCTAGTTAATGTTTTTTCATTTCCTGTTAATCTTTGAAATACTTTTTTGTTACATATAATTTTGCTTTTCATACTAAAATGTTTGCATGCTTTCAAGATTAAAAACAAAATACATTCAGAAAGTTCTAAATTTTATCTTTTCCCTTAGGTAAACATTCTTTCTCTCTCTCTCTCTGAATATGATTATTTGAGGGGATATTTGAGATCTTTGTTAGTGAAGTTAGCACTGAATTAGTGAAATGTCATACAGTTGTGCCTGTTTAGAGACAGATTAAAGGACAAGGCCGTAATTATTTGTAATACAACTCTTTTAAAAGGATGCATGGATGGGAAGCTTTTTACATTTTAGGCAGGAGGAAAAGGTGAAGGTGTCCTTTTCCACATTAGTGAGCAACACACAATGAATTAAAATGAAAATTTAAAGACATAAATACACAGACACTGTATTTAAATGTCATTTCCAAAGTAATGAAGTAAAATTTCAAAGTCATCATCACTGTGAGAAAGGAGGTAAAAGTTATTTGTTTTTCATAGCAAACCTTTTCTTCTTCACCTATTTGCTTGATTTACTTGATTTTTTCACTTTTCAGCGTAAATCTCAACCTTGCATTCTTACATCTGGTAATCTGAATAACTTCGTTGAAGACAGCAATATGCAATACAACAACCACTGTTAATTTCCTATCATCTTGTTTTGAAATTCTGTATTGTCTTTATTGTTTTTTGTGCTGTCTTGTCTTTGTTGTTGTTATGTTGTTATTGTGTTTTCCCTTTAAAATAAGAAAGAAGAAAAAGTAGCATGGCATGGAGCTACGGCATAACTACAACGATGGCTCATGTTCACCCAGTGACTTCTAAGTCCCATGAGATCATCACCGTGCTGCTTTCTAAGCACAGTGTGATAGAGCTCTTTTCAGATCAATAACATAGTGAGAAATTTAATGCTGTGAGAGGTGATTAGCTATTTGTTATGGTGAACTATTGCAAAACTTAGCATGTACGAACCACACCCACTGTCATTTCATAGCTTCTCCGGATGTGTACCATTTTAGGGCAACCGTTCTCTCCTGCAGTGCGGATGGAGGTTGGTGGAAAGGTCGGTCCTTTCCAGCCTTGCCTGTGGCATCTTCCTGCTGCTCGTACTCCTGTCACACTGCAACAGCTTCCAAGCTCACCCCCATGGGTCTCTTAGCACTGTCTGAGGTGTGTTGACTTTTACCAGGGGAAGTAATGCAGGAGCGAGAGAGCGCCCACATCTTTCTGCAGTCTAACACTGGAAGTTACCTCCACCCTTGCTGTGCAGTCTGTTTCTTAGAGCAGCGAATAAGCCCAGCTCACTCAGGAGGAAAGGATGGCTCTATGACTAGGACGTGAATACTAGGAATTGTCCTTCGTAGGAGTCCTTCAAGAGAGAGTCCAACTCCGCGGAAGCAGCTGGTCCAGGCTGCCCTACATCATAAGTGTTAGCACCACCCTGCAAAACTACCCGGTCTGCTTCTAGGGTTTGTGCTCTCAACCATTGTGCGACTCCCCACATGCTGCCTGGGCAATGTTTGCTATTTATGGGACAAAAGTAGCTCCTTCCCTGTGGTTGTCCCTGTAGGAGGAAATGGGAAGGACCACACAGGTAAGAGCTGACTTTCACCTGTGTCACAAGTTATTATATTCAGAAAACCTGATATCAGCAAACGCAAATCAGCTGTACGTTAAGCCTAATATATACGCTACAAGCAGTGACACGCTCATTTACCTCCTCCTTTAGAAAGTGTCCAGGAATGTGAGAGAAATTGCAGGAATCCAAGTATAACCTTGAATTCACTTTAATTTATAAAAAGTCAAACCCTTCCTGACTTCAGAACTTTACTGTAGTGAATTATTTGAGGTTTCCAGCCTCACACTTGATCATGATAAACCGCACCGTCACATCCCTGGGATGGGGCATTTGTCACAAGGGGCAGGAGTTGGGTAAGGTGAGGAGAGAGTACTGTACCTTGAAGAATTTTAGGAGCCAAGTGACACGTTTTAAGCATGGATGGGCGATACAATTGCATGTGTATCTGCTGCTCTGGATTGTGAAATTTTGTCAGAAATTCCAAGTATTTTATTTTCTTTATGAATAAAACAGCAGACGCCTCCTCTGTGCTCCTCCAAATTCATTTATGATGATTTAGTGAAAATCACAGCTTTCTCCAGCCCACAGATCAGTGAACACCCCTGTTGCAGGGTACCTGCGCCTGCCTTCTCTGATAGCCCAGAGACTTCTGTGGTTGTCTCCTAGGTTATGAGTTTCAGGGCAG
The DNA here is from genome assembly GCA_004027595.1 of Dinomys branickii. Classification (NCBI taxonomy): domain Eukaryota; kingdom Metazoa; phylum Chordata; class Mammalia; order Rodentia; family Dinomyidae; genus Dinomys; species Dinomys branickii. The sequence goes on along the minus strand of PVLD010005976.1, from coordinate 101,224 downwards.
CGACTTACTGCCTTATCCATGGCTCTGTTCTCTTATCCACATCTTTTGAGATGAATTAGGAAATTAGTAGATGTTTGTTACATGAAAATAGATTGAACTTGATTACGCTCTGTGCTAGTTACTGTGACAAGCTTGGGTATCCACTCAGAAATAAGGTAGTAGCATCCTTATGCTTAATTAGTAAAAAGGCTCATTTGTGTATATATGTTCTTTTAAAATTTGTTACTCAAATGTTGTTGAGCCCATGCCATAAGTGAGGAGCTCCCTTAGGTTCTGGGATACAGTGTAAAATAATACATGACCATTGTTCTTACAGCTTCTGCAGGACACAGAATAGTGCACTCATGATCCTGGCTGAGTATTTGTGGGGCAGAGAGGAAAGGCTTGTAAATCAGCAAAAGCAGAAGCATGGAAAAGGCGAGGGGGGCTGGGGAGGGATGTGACCCTCGAGTTGAGTTTAGAAGCATCCATGAGTTAGGCTAGAGAGAAACGTGACTTTATCAATTACTGGAACATTGATGTGTGAAGGCACAGGGAAAACGTTAACTAATGTAATCAGGAGATACTGATCCCTCCAGAGCGACAGGCAGAGTCTGGCAAAGTTTCCTCTCTGCTTCCTTTCTGTCTTTTCAGCCATCTACGCGCCATCCTGCGAGGTCTACAGGCATCAAGGGAGCAGAGCTGGCTTCTTCTACGTGGACTCCGATGGCAGTGGGCCCCTGGGACCCCTGCGTGTGTACTGCAATATCACTGGTAAGGTGCAGAATTTCCATTTGTGCTTACCTTTGCCACTTTGTGGTAAGAAGCAAAAGCAATTCGTTGAAAGGGGTACCTAACAGGATAAAAATTTAAAGGTTTGACTTCTAGTGGGGTGGTGTTTTGTTAAATGACTAGAAATATCTGGTAGTTTATTTTCAAGAAAGAGTGAACAAACAAAATTTGTTTATAGCTTTCTTCATGTTTCACTGAACCAAGATTTAATTATCATCAAGTGTTCATTGCAGGGCTTGCCAAGCACATTTTTTCTTTTAACATTCAAAAACAGCAAACAAAGAAAAGCAAACAAACAAAAAAGCTTAAAATCAGTTGGATGGCCTGATGTGGTACTAGGGAAGCTCCACTCATGCCTGGCCCTGAAGACTGTGTATCTGGGAGTCCCTTGTCCACTCTGAGCTTCAGTCACTCACCAGTGAAGTAGGAGTGTTGATTTCCCATCTGCAGTTGTGACTATTAAATAAAGTCATGTGTACTGAGCAGCTAGCCAAGCTGGTTATCCCAGACACCTAACAAAAACAGGAGCTATTTTTGTTTTCCTGACAATCTCATGATAGTTTGTACTTTCTAAAGTTTAGGACACAGAAAGAGGCAATTATTGTAAGGCACTGGAAATGGTTCTTGATCACCAATACACTTTGAAATAGAATCCCACAGTTCCAAATCTTGATGTATAATTATTTAAACATTCGCTACATGAGCATGCCTGCCACTCTGAGTGTCACTGATAGACACCTGCACATTTGGCTTGTCTGTTCCAAGCCTGGTCTTCAGGGGTGTCAGGTGCATCACGCAAGGATGAAGAAAAGTAGGAATCTCTTAAGGCTCATCACATCCTATGCCCTGGAGTTCTTTCTAAGGGAACAATCACATTTATGGAGCTCTATCTATAGCATGGACATTGAGGATATGCGGAAAAATCATACATAGTCATTACCATTCACGAGGCAGTAAAAGGACCATCACCATGCAGTGCTATGGGGAGAAACACAAGCAAACCATTGTTAGCAGTGATAATTAAGGACATTTAGTTATTTGCTTATCTAAATACAAAGGGGCAGATTTTTGTTGCAGAAAAGGCCTGTTATCTGGAGTTGGATCTACTTTCATACTTCATCCTTCCCAAAATATATACATGGTAGATACTTTTCCAGAGCCTCATAACATAAATAGAAATCATATTGCTTTCTTTCCATGGTCATGGTAAGGTATTATGTTCAATGACCTGGTCAAAGACTAGTTTCTCAGTACATCTTGTTTACTTTCAAAATATAATTAATATATGAATCCCTGTTAAAAATGGTGACCTTCCAGGATCAGATATTCTAAGTCAGTCAATGCATTTTACCTCTGCTTTTTGAGTGACTCTGATGTAAATTGTATCTGGTGCACTCTAGATACAGAAGAATTGAATCAGGAGAGGGGCCAGGTGTGGCACGGCATCATGGGAGTGGTGGCATGGCTCTCAGCTCCTCAGCACCAGCCATCATTAAGAGCTAAATTTGAAGTTTATAGACATTATCCATTTAATTCTCATGACAAAATTCTGAGGCAGATATGTTTCTCCATCCCCATCTTAGAGATAAAAAAAGAGAATATGATAAGTTTTTTATTTGTTTAAAGTAGTAAGTTCTTGGGCTAGGGATATAGTTCAGTGGCATAAGCTCCTGCCTGGCAAGTGCAAGATCCTGACTTCGATTCCCACTAGCAAAAAGAACCCCTCAGTAAAGTAGTAAGTTCTGCAACAACTAGTCAAGATTCAGGAAGCAAACAGACTTTCTGACTCAGTAATAATTCACATTGCTAAACATTAATTGGAACCTTGCATTGTAAATGGTTAGTTTAAAAAAGTGTTTGCATTTCATTATAAAATAATAAATGTCCATTGTAGTAAATTTGGAGAAAAATACAAAAAATATTGCAGGAACATTACTATATGAATGTATGTTTTATATATATACATATACCTACACATGTATTTAAATTGGGAATTTTAATTTTAGTGTCCAAGTGTGGTCTTTTCTTATTTACATTAAAATATATATTAAAGTTTAAATACATACATTAAAATAGTTTAAAATTGTTCAACTCTCCTAAGCAATGTATATATATGGATGTAGGTGATAGTATTGATTCACAAGTCTCATTTGGATGGTAGCCTTTGCTGCTCCTTATTACAGACTTACCTCGGGGTTCCTGCTTAACTCTGTCCAAGTGTGGCTAACGGTGAAGGTGTATCTATAATTAAAGTTCATGGTTTTGATGGTGTCATCCTGAAAACTGTCACCAGAGTCTCTAACTTGTGCACTGAGTTGATATTCTTCACATGCATGATTAGACATCTCTTCTGATTATGATTGCTTTGGTCACATGCAATTGCAAAATATTTAGACTTGGTTGTTTCCTGTTTGTTATTTCACTGTTCCTAAAATAGTTATAGAAATAAAAGGAAAGTTGCCTGTAGGCTGAATCAACAATTACCATATTTAGTTGGCAAATAATTTTCTAATACACAAAATAATCTAACCAAGCATCCAATTTCTATTAGGACATTTTAAATTGTCAGTATTATTAAGCATGAGTGCCTTGTGACACTATGACAGTTACAATAAACTGCTCTAGGAAAGAGCGTGAGAGAGGAAGACAGCGATGAAGCAGAAGAAGAAATAGAAGAAGGAAGGTGTTTGTGCTCTGACCTCTCGTTTCTGAAATGCAAACTTGAGGTTCTTTGCACTTCTCTGCGGCAGCTGGGGTTGTCATGTCAGTGATGCAGGCATGTTTTGCGCTCCATGCACTATCTCAGTCACTGAAAAGCTGAGTTTTGGTGAAGGAATGAGTTTATTCGTGAACCAGCCAAGTATGGGTTCAGGAGAGTAGGTCTCAAATCCATCTCCTCAGGGATAGGGAATAGGGGTATTTATGGGATAAAGAAAGGGGCAGTCCAAGGCACAGGAAGGTGCTTGGATCCAAGGAATAGTGAGGTAATCTGCAGTCTGTGCATAATAGACAACTTCAAGTATCTTCATCAGAGCCATAGTCAGAAAAATGACTGCATTAGCCTATCTGAGGATGGAGTTTGGCCCTCCAGTGTCACCCATCAGATGCCTAGGCAGGTCCAAGGGAAGGATGAGTGGCTTCAGCCAGTTTGCGCCAGACAAAGCACCCTCCAGATTCTGAAAAATAACTCACACAACTATTACATCACTAGCTGTATGGCTGATGTGTGATCTATAGCAAATCTAATGGGAGTTAATATATTGTTTAGCGATGTGACCTTCAAAATTGATGATATTTAAAACCAAATAAAAGCAAATGCAGCACTTGAGGTCAGCAGGGTTTATTTGTCCTTTCTCTCAGTTTCAATAACACAAAAACTGCAGATAGTGCTGAGAGGCAGGGTACCTGGATTCTCAGCCTGCACCTTCTGCAGTCAGCTAAGAGCCTGGGACAAGTTCTGTGCCTCTGTACCAGGGATCCTGGGCCAGGTACTCACAGCTCTTACCATTTGGAATTCTGGGAAAATACCTGTGAAATTTTTTCTGTAGAAGTCTGTAGATACTTGCAAATCAATGCCCTGAGGCTGAAGATGCAGAGCTGGAGAAGCCAGCAACTAGTGGATGCAGGTGGGGAATGGGGGAGACCAGCTTTGGGACGCAGAACTGAGTGAGGAGGTGGATGCAGAAGGTAAAGAGTAAATTTCTGCAGGAACACACATATCCCATACTGTTGCTGTTTGTTTGTGGTACTGGGATTTAAACTCAGGCCCATCACACTGAGGCGCATTCCCAGCCCTTTTTATTTTGAATTTTGTGATAGGATCGCACTAAGTTACGCAGGTTGGGTGGGACCTGTCTCAGCCTTGAGGACTGCTGGAGTTATACACATGTGCAACTGTGCCTGGCTTATATGTGGCCCACTTGTACCACTTTCGTAAATGACTGATGTTGCAGCTCAGCTCAGTATAATTTTACTCAATTTAAATTTGTACCTGGGAGGCGCTGTGCAAGCTGCTATGGAAGTTAAAGTACATCTGCATTAGTTTTCTAGGGCACTTGTGAGAGAGCCACACACTGGTGGCTTAGAAAAGAGAGGTATGTTGTCTCACAGTTTTAGAAAGCAGAAACTGAGGTGTCAGCAGGGCCACGCTACCTGTGAAGTCTTCGGGGCTGGGTCACGTCTTGCCTAGTCCTTACTCTGGCACCCCTGCTCCTGGCAGCTCTGAGAGTGCAGCACCGGCATCCAGTCTTCCCTCTGGGAGATATCTAGGCCACCTCCGGAGAGACTGTCACGTGGTGTCTCCCTTTATGTGCCTGTGGGCCTGCTTCTTTTCTTCCGATAGGTATACCTATCTTGCTAGGTTAAGTCCACTCTATTACAGTATGACCTTGTCTTAATTTGATGCAAAGACTCTATCTACAAGCAGGTCACATTCATAATTACCTACACTTAATATACTAATTTGGTGGGCAAAGCTTAATTCATCACATCGTTTAGATGTCCTTCAGACTAATCATGGGGAAAACACAGCAACAAATGAAGGGTAATATAAGAACAGTGACAGGATTTATAGTGTGCTGGGAAACCACAGCAGGGGCCCTCATCCAGCCTAATCCAACCACAGCAGGGCCCCTAATTCATGCCTGTCATCCCAGTTCTCCTCTGGGCTCAGGCAGGCAGACCATAAATTCTAGACCAGCCTGGGCAACTTAGTGACACCCAATCTTACAATTCAAAATAAAAAAAAAAGGGCTGGGATTGAGTTCAGTGTGAAGGGCCTGAGTTTAATCCCATGCATAGGGAAGTTGCAACTACAAAGCATGGATGTGGCGCAGGAATGGGCCAAGAGAAACAAAGAAATGTGTTTCCAGGAATGGCAGAAATGAAGGCAGATCCTGTAGCTTCACAGGTGTGGGGGCCACCAGTCCTGCTGTGCAGAGGGAAGGACCTAAGAGAAGTAAGTGCAAGGAAAGTTAAGTTTGCTGAAGGTTATGAGAAGAACCAGTGAGTCCAAGTCAGGAAGCGTGAGCCTAAGACCCACCAGGCTGGAAAGGGAGGAATAGTCTTACCGTTAATGCTTCCTTAGCATGCCACTGTTACTAATGAGAGCTGGGCCTCATGCTAAGAACTACCAACAGGATATTCTCACATTATGCATGGACACAATGGCTTGACCTTGAGGAGAGTGAATTTGCTCAATGGGTAGCTCTCAGGGAGTAGTTTTAAAAATGTAAACACAGAAAAGGAAATTATGAAGGAGGAGCTTATACCAGAGCTGACAACAAAAGGGCCTTCCCACCACCAAGCCTGGAGCGATGTGAGGAAGAGATATCAGGATGGAAAGCAGACAAACCGAGAAACTGGTCCTTCGGAGAGATGCGGGACACAGCCAACTTGGCAAGAATGGTCACTTTGATCTCCAGCTCCCTCTACTCTTCCCAGGCCCCTTCCTGTGTTCCTCTTGGTGAGAACCAACTGGAATCTGAAGGTCAGGTCACTTATTGGTGGACTGCTGTTGTTCCGCCTTCTTGGTCACAGAGAAAAGTAGAAATGCGTGGAAAATGAATCAAATGGAGCAAACAGAACGTACCATTATTTGCATATCTGAAGGACTATATAAAGAAGTCAGGAAAACTTATTAGTACTTGTCAAAGATCAAGGATGGTGCTGAGGGTATGAGCTGTAAGTGCAATTCATAACACAAATAAATGAAGCAAAGACTCATTCAATAATTTTCAACACAAATCAGGCAGGACTTCCCTTGCCACATAGAATGGGGCTAAGGTTAAGACTAATGTAAACTAAAAAAGATATAGAGAACTAACTAAACCCCCAAATTAATGTGATCACTCAATCTAGAACTTGAGCCAAGAGCTGAGAAAACAGCTAGGAGCAACTGTGACACACTGAAATGTAATGGCTTGCCAAAGGGACGTCTGGGCTCTGTGCCACTGTTTGGTGGTAAAAAGCTAGAATAGATGTAGATCAATTCAGGCAATGTTATAGAAATGTGTCATCATCCTGGTTTGCTCCAGTCTAACCGGGCAAGCAGGAACAGATGCATTCGAGATAGAAAAGAATCCAGGAGCTAAGAGCTGATTGGCTGGGTGAAAATAGACATTAGATGGACATGTAGGGCAGGGGAGATGACATCAGAAAATGAATGCAGTCTCAGTACTGAGACTAGTGTGCAGGCAAAGGCAGGAGGAAAGAAAAGGCTGAGTACAGTAGTATTAAAATTAGGGAACACCTAAAGTTCTGATGTTGGAATCTGGGTTGGTGAGACAGAAGAATGGGATGTTTCTCAGATTTTAGTCTCTTTCCTTTGTGTGGTGGTTAACTGTTTATCTCATCCTAGCTAGGATGCACTATTCAGTCAAACTTTATCCTGGATATTTTCTGTGCGGATGTTCCTTGAGTGAGACTAGCATTTAGAAGAGTAAATTTGAGTAAAGCACATTGCACTTCATAATGGTTGGACCTCATACAATCAGTTGAAATTCTTAATAGAACAAATACTGGCTTTTATTAAGCCAGAAGGAATTCCGTCAGAAAATGTCTTTGGACCTGAACTAAAACCATTCTTATGTGGCCCTCTGAAGCACTCTGCAGGTCCTGAGCCGCCATATCCACTCTCTCTCTCTCTCCCTTCCTCTCTATTACTGTCTTTCTTCTCCCTCTCGCCCCCATTTCTGCCCTTTCTCTTTCTCTTTCTCTGTCATGCATACCCAGAAACATGCACACGTGCATGCACACTACACCCAGTCAGTTGGGCTTCATTGGAGAAGCCTCAGTAATCCACATGAATATTCTCAGGCTGGGATGGATGCCCCCACTGGATGCTTTCTTCTCATCTTCTGTAGATGTTCACCATGATGCTGATCACACCGTATGACAGCCATCAGCATTCACTTTTGTGTTCCTGTGAAACCGTGGATTTCTTAATAAAAAATAAGGGATAGGGTGTACTCCAGTAATGTGTCCATGAATTGGAGGTGTGGTTTTAGTGTGATGACCTTAGATGGCCTAATAAGGCGTGACTCGTTCACTTGTGGCACTGTCCTTCAAAGGCATAAGGGTACTTCTCATGAGATCCTGGTTAGTTTTCTCAAGGGAGTTCTTATTGAAGAGCAAGCCTTGTCTCACTTGTCTCCCTCACTCCCGCCATCTCCATGTGAACTTTCCCTCCTGCACACCCCAGTATGTGCCCTCCACAAAGAGCCCTTTGCCAGAGCTGGTGCTGTACTCTCTGAACTTTCAGGCTCCAAATGTGCAAGGTAAATACATCTCTCTAATTCTGTGCCACCGAATCCCATGCATTTTAGTACAATAATGAAAAGATGGACCAGCACAGGGTGTGATGAATCCCCAGATCTACTTTTACGCACATTCCCATGAACTCAGTGTGTATTGAACTCCATGGAATCAGTGTCAGATTCAAGCTCATTTTTCCCTTTGTCTTCTTTTTTCCTTTCTGCTTTTCCTAATTGATCCTAGCCTTGGGCCCTGTCCCATTAAATTAGGAAAATTTTGGAATTTTGCTTTCAGGCTTCCTTGTTTAATCTTAACTCCGCTTGAGTAATTCTTACTATTGGCAACTCCCTCTGTAGGTCCGGGAATGAGAAGTGTCCCTCTCTTCCTTGTCTCTTTTGTGCCTGTCTTAACTAATTTTCTCTCGCTGCTGAGACAAAATACCCAACACTCAAAATGAAGGAAGGAAAGGTTTACTTAGCTTACAGTTTGTGGAGGTTTCAGTCCATATTTGGCGCGTTCAGAGGCAGAGTGACACATGGCAGAAGGCAAAACTGTTTGTGGCAGCAGAGCACAGCAAAAATAACCAGCGAAAGGGAGGAATGGCAGGGAAGCAGCCTCTTTCCTTCCTTTGCCTTTTAAACATCCTACTCCCACCCAGGGGGCGTGTAGCTCTCACACAGTCTCCCTGCCCTCCTCTTCCACAGGCTCAGGATGTGTACAAATAAGCACCCTGGCTTCCTGCTGAGTCACTCAGCCAAACCTCTAGACTCCCCAAGTTGACACAATGTATCCACCAAAGCAGTGCCCTTGCATTGTTTCCTGGCATAGCTAAGTGAACGGTTTTCTTCAAACAGAGGAAGGGGCATGTAATTCTAGTCATACTAGAGGTGAAATTCTGATCCTGGCACCTTCTAGCCAGTGTGGCCTTGCACAAGTTGCTGAACATTTCTGGGTCTTGGTTTTCTTGTCAGTAAAGGAAAGGGGATAAAGATGTTTCCGTTCCTGATAGTCCTGAAACAAGCAGTAAAGTGTCCTGGGGTGATCACTGCCAAGGCCTCCATTCACTCTGCCGGCTGTCCTCGTATGGAAGGCATCTGTGCGGTCATCCTTACCGTAAAATACAGCAGTGTAATCTTACCACTTCCTTCATATTGTAAGATTTCTGAGGCTATAGAAGCATTTCTAGAAGGAAGCTTGCAATGTAGGTAGATTAGAATTGGAAGCATAAGGATGTTTGATAAGATTTTCCTTAGAACTCAATTATGTCCTTTTAAATGTTAACAGGACACCTTGCCTACAAATAGAAGAGATTTCTTTCTCAGTAACACACTGTTTTTCCTCTGTTCTACAACATTGCATATTTGTATGCAAAATTATCTGTCTAGAACCACTAAAAAACATTTATTTCTTAGCTTGATAGATATAATGCCAATTTCACGTGTGTAGACCTGTAGGGCAATCATCAGGCATTAAAAGGAATTTGAAAGGAGCTTTTAGGAAAATCTCTAAAGTAAAACTTGTTTTTCATTTTAAACAGCTCTTAATCCGTTTGCAAACCACCTTACAAGTCTCTGTATCTTATCACCCTGGTCATTAGGATGCTTCAATTTTTCACTGCTTTGGCAGCACCCTCTGTTTTCATTAAAACTCATCAAAGCATGCATAATGGAGTAGGTAGAGAAGCTGCAATTGAGGTCTCTCCAATATTCCTACACATAATTGTGCAGCACTCTTGCAGGTAATAGATTATCATCCCAGGTATTGATGGAAAGAAAGAATGTGTCCACGTGCTTAGGCCTAAATTGTTAACCTGCTTCCTAAAGATAGAGAAATGGCCTTGACATTAACTTTTGACCTTAACACAAGTCTGACAGCTAGGGGAAACAAGCATCACCCGGACGGTAGGAAAGGACCACTCAGTTAGGAAGCATTTATTTCTCCCCAGACTTTTTAGCACATTGTCAATCTTCAAAAGCTGTCCTGCATAGCAAAGTAAATAGGGCTATTTTTTGTCTTTTGTACATTTATAATAAAGTTCTGTTCAGGCTACTTCCTGGTGATTTGCATTCCAAAACATTCCAATTCGAAAACACACACACACACACACACACACAAGAAAGCATTAGCTTCCATTGCCTGATCAAAGGCTTATACAAGAACAAAGCAGGCTGAAATTTACAAGTCTGTTTATTTTTACCATAGTGATCACGGCAGTAATGATGTTGAAAATCCCTTGATTCTAGACTGCATGAAACCATGTTGATATCCACTGGGTGCTGAGCGAGTGCAACATCCATCACCCTGGAGTGCCTGGAACAATTTTCGTTTTACAAATCCATTAACCAGGCAAGTAAGTTGTAGAAACAGGAAACAATTACAGCTGTCTAGAACAGTATGTAGTGCTTCTTACAGAGGAGGAAGGCATGGGAGGCAGCCCTTCTTCCACTGCTTTGTATCCCTGTGAATCCATTCTCTGCTCCAGTGAGGTACTCATGAACCAGTGAGAATAAAGTAATGCTTGAGCTATTTTCTCTGAAGTTTGCAGAGTTTATCATCTCACATGCTTATAATAAAATATGTCCATGTCTTCAGCTTTCCCCTCTCTGATTTATAACTTACACAAAGCCAGAGTGACATTCTGAAAACACAGATCTGGCAATGTGTCCTCACCCATTTCTGTCTACTTGTGTAAATGTCAAGCCCTCTTTTATGGCTTACCAGTTTTAAAGGGCATGGTGGCAGAGATATGTGAATTCATATACATTTTTAAAAATATTTAAGGTAGTGCCTATACGTACTACATCCTGTAAACTATGACATTGTTGTCTATTGTAATTATCTTCAGTGGGACCACAAGCAAGACGCTCGCTGTGTTTACTGAGGTTCTTTCTCTGTAAATGGGGAGAAATGGTGACAGCTCTTCGTGCTTGACATGTAATCAGTTAAACGAGTTAACAAGTGAGCAGTGCTGGTGACTGACTGTCATGGAACAGATGGTAAAGCAAACTCAGGTGTTTCTCCCTTGCAACTTTCAACTTCGCTCAGGTGTCCAGGATATGTTTGGAAAGCAAGCTTAGCTCATCCTGGGAGGAGTTCAAAACCTGAATCCTCTCACAACAGGGACATCGTTTTCTGAGAGAGACACACTCATGGGTGATGCAGGTGGCTGAGGCTCACTAGCAGTTTAATCAGTTGGAATAATAGTTGTACTGTTGCTTATATTTTAGGAGGACAATTTACTTTCTGTAAATGAAGTGCTTTCAGAATACTCTGTTCAGCTGAAAATACTAGTTTAGAGGAAGGAAACTTTTCCAAGTGTCTCCCTCTCTCCCTCTGATATTCTGCTGTCAACTGAAATGTGGGGACCAAAGAGGCTTCCAGAAGGCCGATTCCTTAGGTGGAGCTCAGGAGAGGCTCTGCAAGTACTGAAGTCTTGAGCTCTAAAGTGGTCTCTCTGGGCTAGAGCCAGACAGTGTCATCTCCTGCTAAATTGGGCCATTAAATAAAACTACTAAGTCATAAAGCTGCAGCATTACCTTAGAATTAAAGCATTGTCACCTCTGAATTGCTGAGAATTTTAACAGGCACTTAGAGAAATTCTTTTCACGTACCAGTTGCAGAAGGCCAGTTTTCTCCAACCCACACAGATGAGAACAGGAGGGTCAAGTAACTGCAATGTGATTTTCCTTCCTGCACCACCCCTTTACCAATGTACTCACTAATTTCTTGAATTATTTACTAATCTCTCATTTATTTATCCACTTGTTAATTCTCAAATTCATTTCTTCTTCATTTTTTTTTAGGTGTCCAGTTGCTTATGCATCGTTTATGTGGTCAATTGTTTAGTTGGTCAGATAGAAATTAGGTCATGTAAATAAATACACTTTGAATATTAACTAGGATGGGCACCAAGTTTGCAAAATGAATGAATCTATTCTTTTCCCAGAAGAACTCACAGGGCTGGGGATATAGCTCAGTGGAATAAACGCTTGCTTGGCAAGCACAAGGTCCTGAGTTCAATCCCCAGTACTGCAAAAAAAAAAAAAAAAGTAAGCAAAAGAACTCATAGTTCAGAGGAGGCAGATGCTGTAAACAGATATTTTATACATTGTATGGGAAACAAACAGAACAAAGGATGATACAGAAGTAGTATGAAGGAGCCAAGAGTATACAAGGGGATTGAGGGTGGTAGTCAGACAAGGCATCCTTCAGCACTGCCCTGGGCAGCTATTTTAGTAAAAGTAGCTAACATGTATTGATCAGCTACTTGCCTGAGGCATCATGCTAGGCATGCACATTTACAACATCTGGTTTTCCTAACAACAATGTTGAGAATGTGCTACCATCTCCATTTTACAGAAGAAGGCACAGAAATCTCAAGAGACTAAACAACTTAACCACAGTTGAAGCTATGATTCATGGTATGAGGCTGTGGATCCTGAGCTGAGTTTCTTCAGGCCAGTTAATATGGATTCTCTGGGGCAGGTTATGACTCTGTGACCAAGCAGAATTCACCTGTGATCTCTATGGCCCCATCCATTGGTCACCCCTGCCTACCACTAGTCAGTGTCATGGAGGAAAGTTCTTCTAAGAAATGACCCTAAAGGGTGAGGACTCTGACACCCTTCTTTCCTTCCTGGTCATTGTTTTCCTCATAGGCACAATCAGGCACACTTGTAAAGGCTTTACTATAAGATGCAAAGTATATACAACAGAAATGCTCAAAGTTTAGTTATCTGAAGAATGATCTGAGAGGAATGTTTAAAATACAATTTTCTAGGACTATTTCTGCAGTGTTTAATTAATTGATTTAAGGCATTAGTGAAAAACAGCATATTTAGGAAGCATGTGAAGAAATTGGTCTTAGGACATATCATCTCTATAAGGTGACTGGCACAGTGCTCAGCAGTCAATAAGTCCCTTTCCTAGTTGTTGACCTACTTATGCATGTCTGGGGCTGGGGATCAACCCATGGCCTCATGAATTCTAGACATGGACACTGGCATATCTATATTCTTAGCCCTTAATCTTTCCATTTTTAAAATGGTCCTGTCCAGTGAATAAAAGAGATGTTCTTTGTACACTCTGAACATTCGGCTTATTCTGACAGCCTCCTCATTTATTTCTCACGGCATCTTGTATGGGAGATACCTGGCTAGCTCCTTTTGTGGCCAGGGGTTCAAGAGGCAAGCCACCCTACAAAGACTTACTGAAGTGCTGCCCTCTGCACTGCAAATTACTGGTTCCAGTACACAAGGGCTTTATACTACAGCAGTAAGATAAAGCAATCCAGCTCTTAGCTCAGTTTCATCAAGGCCATTGTATCAATGCACACAATTATCCTGTGTGTGCCTAATAGCTTTGGAGTCCTGGCCATGTTATCTACGTTCTGTGAGGCTCAATTTCCTAATCTGTATTATAGAAGTAGTGTACCTCATTGGCTGTCTTAGTTACTTTTCTCTTGTTGCTGGAACAAAATATTCAACACCCAAAGTTAAAGAGGAAGTGTTTTACATAGTTCACAGTTTGTAGAGGTTTCAGTCCATAATCATCTGGCTCCAAGGCAGTGTGGCACATGGCAGAAGGGTTGCTATTCATGGAAGCAGAAGACAGCAAAAAGCAACAAAGGAGGAGAGCCAAAGTGAGAGGCAAACCTCTTTTTGTCCCTTACAGTGTTTGCAGGATACCTGCCCTAGGATGGGTGTAGTACTCACACTCTTAATCCCAGCGTTGGACCATGAATCATTCACAAACTCTAGATTCAGCCACCTCCAAAAAGGCCCCTTCTAAAAGTGCATGAAGTATTGGGAGGGACATCTAGACACAAACCATAAGAATGGCTTGGTGATAAAATAAAATAAAATGGAACAAATGGATTCATTGACTATACCCCATTTAACACTTGGCACTCTCTAGGAACTGCTGAGATAGAAATTATTAATTGCTCAGTACTACCATTGTAGAAGTACCTAGGATACTAAAAGAATAAAGAGATAAGATTGACCACAAAAGTGTTCTTGAGTGTCATCAGACTTGTATTTAACTTTGAAAGGTATTTTTGCATGAGGCCAAGGCAAGCAGAGAGGAAAAATCATGTAGTTGGGATCATCAATGCATAACTGCAATGAACATGTGACCAACTACCTTTTGTTGTCTGAGGGCTCCTGGTTCACCCACATATTCTGATATAGTGACATTGTTTAGTTGAACCAACAAGTAGATGTCAAAGGTGTCCCTCAGAAAGCTTACTTGTTCTTTCTCGCTTTTCTTCCAATCCCTGGATTTCAGGGAGAAATAAATGAAAGTCAGTTAAATGTTCTCAAGAATAAAAGAACCAGGTTGTACTGGCAGCTTGTGATTTCTTTTTGTGAAGAAGGGAAGCCAAGGAGACATTCACCTGGGGGCTTTTTTCCTGTTATTCTCCTTATGAGGACTGTCATAATCTATTTTATATTGCTAGAACAAAATACCTGAGTCTAAGTCTTTATCTAGCAAAAAAGTATATTTAGTTCATAGTTTTGAATATTGTAAGTTCAAAGTCACAAGGCCTCATGTGATCAGCTTCTAGGGGTTGCTGCATAACTTGGTAGATGAGAACACATTAGGATTGTGTGCAAGAGATCATGGCAAGAGATCATGTGGCCAGAGAGAAAACAGGAGTGTGATTGAGGAGATGGCACTCTCACCACATCATTATCACCATCTCCTGGTACTTAATTTGGTCCCCTGACAGAGAGCACTCATTCCTGCGTGAGGCAAGCATCGATTCCTCGTTGGTTCTCTCAAGGTCGCCACCTGGCTTCTAAAGGTCTACCTACCTCTCATTACCATCACAATGTTGAATCAAGCCTCCAGACACAGGGATTTTGTGGGACAAGCCATATCCAAGCCATAGCATAGTCCAGACACATAGGGCTAGTTAGCCTGCGTGCTCAGGATGCAAGTGTTTGAGTATGTTTTAGTTACATCTGTTCACGAAGAGAGGCTAGGAGAAAATAGCAACTGCTTGGTGTTCCTGGGGCAGAGCCCATGTGAGAGTTCCCCTGCACACTGTGAGTATACCTGGTAGCTTGCATGGACCTTACACCCAGGCTTGCTATCCATAGCATCATCACTTCCCCTCCATCTTCAGGCCGAGTAACCTTTCCTTTCTCTCACGTAACTATGTGACAGCTGCAGACCCACAGCTCTCTGTTGAGTTCATGTCATCAGTAACCTTCCAACCACATTCAGGCTGAGCTTGAATCTCAGCATTGAAGTTTCCTCATTTTGTCAAGTCATTGGATTCCCAGGAGATATCAGCATCTCTATTCCTCAATGTCTTCTGTTCAGTAAGAAAACTCATGTGTAAGTATGCTGTGAATTTTAAATGAAATAATTGATATAAGCCATAACAAAAAAATTGTTCATCATGCAGTGTATTCATTATACGATTATTATCATCACTCTGACCCCAGAAACCTACTCTCTGGTTCTTGCAGTTTTTGAGGTAAGAGTGAAAAATAATAACTAGCCTATTTTACATGTACACAGCACATGACGTGCTAGAAGCACCCACAGAAATTCATAAACTCTTGGACTTGAAAATGGATGAGTTACTGTGCTGTGAGTGGTAGAATTAGATAACAGTTCTTTTGGATAAATATTTGGCCAATATTCTTTAGCTCTGTGTGTGTGTGTGTGTGTGTGTGTGTATTGGTGTTGTTATAAAAGCACATGAACACGAATTTTTGGAGTGCAACAAAATAATTTTGAGACCTTAATACACATGAAGTATTGTGCCAAGCTCTAAGTTGATTTCCTTGAAGTTTTCATTGCAAGATGTCCAAGCACACAGAGAATTTGAAAGAACAGTAAAATGACAATTTCTGTACCCATCACTTGACTTCTCTAAAAAGCTAACAGTTGCTACATTTGCATATTTGTTCTGTGTTCATCTCCCCTCTCTCTGTTTCCTTTCCCCACCTTCTCATATAAAATTATTTTCTCACATTAAATTATTTGAAAGTAAATTACACACTATATAATTCAAACCTAAAGTCGTTAGCTTGCATCTCCATGAATATATTCTGTGTAATCACAAAATTAATACCATACGTAAGGAAATGAATATTAATTCAGTTAATACTATGCAATCGTCTGTCCCTGTTTTCCTTACAGTATCAGTTATAGCAGTGTCTATTTCTTATTTTTGTTCAGGGTTCGAGTTGTGCTCACACTTTGAGTTTGATTGTCAGGATCCGCTCACCTCTTCTAATTCAGAGTTCCTCCTCCCGAATCCCCTCTTTTTGTTGTGCTTACAGTTGTGGTTGTGGTTGAGGTTGGCTAGTTAGCTGCTTGGTTCTCCTGGCATTTTGGAAACCAGTTTTTGCAGGTGTTGCTAAGTGTTCCATGTCACAGAGTTTTTCTAACTATTTCCTGTTAGGACATTCTGGCAAGAATGCCTCCCAAGTAGTCTGTCCTCAGTGCTCCTTGGACCAGATCCATGATGTCACTGTGTTCACTGTGGGGGATGCTCAACTCCATCACATGGTTGAAGTGGTTGCCAGATCCGTGCACCGTGAAAGTACCTTCTCATCAATAAACTGTCTGTGGTATTACCTGTGGATGCTGAATATCCTGTTCCCTAGCATTTCCTCCCAATCTATGAATGGTCATGACTCTTAAGTTATTACACTGAGATTTGTAAAGTATTGCTTTTCTAATCCTGTACTTCCTTCCACACTCCTAGTGCTCACTGTGTAATTTCTCTGCAAAATAGCTTTGACTTTCTTGCCCTGTTTCTGCCTCCTTTACTGTGGATTCACAAATTATTTTATTTTGAAATGTTGTTACAATTGCAATCATTATAATTTTTGATATTCACAAATTTCTGAAGAGTGCTCATCACGTTCCTTTAATTATTCCCCTGGATCTTTTTCACATGCCTGCATTAACCCTGGAGTATCTCCTAGTTTTCTAGCACAACAAGATGTCCTAGGATGTCACCTTGAACGTTCTTTTCCCTAAGCCCACATTTGGTTATTTTCCTACAGAAGTCTAGTTCCTCTGCTAAAGAACATTATCTGTGAATCAAGAACTGGGTGTTACGTATCCTGCTTGTTTATAGGCTGTCTCAGTGGCCAACACTAGGAACTGTGTGTGTTTGAATAGTGAGTTTATGAGGGTTACCCCCAGAGTAAACTGCACCGCTAGATGTTTCCTAACTATTCCCTCTGCTCTATTTTCAGTGTATCTCTTCTAAGTAAGGGCGTCCCCATGACACCGAAACACTTACTTACCTGCTCTGACCTGCAATGTGCACAAAGCAGTTTCAGAATCATATCTATAATATCGGGACAATAACAAAGTAAAAATTAAAATTTCCTTGAACCTTATTTTTGTTCTTAGAGCATGCTAAATGGAGTGTAGTTAGAAAATACTGTGCTCAAACATTACTGGAATTATTATTGTTTGTGATTATTTTATCTACTTAAACAGTTAGGCTGTTTTGATTTCACTTACTACTGAATTTTAAGACTTGCCCTTTCTTCATTCTCTTTCTTCCTTCATTTTTTTGTTTTAATTTTTTGTTTTCACTACTGAAAATATTTTGATGCTATAAAAATTAAACACACACACACACACACACACACACACACACACACACACACTATTGACCAGAGGCGCTTTGTCTCCTATTGCTTTTAACTTATTCTCGTCTATCACTTCTAGATAACTATTTATAATACTTTGTCTTTCTGGTATGTATTCATTTTTGTGCTTTATTCTAGCACTATCTATGGCCTAATCTTTGGCACATCCATTTCATTTTGTTACTTGGCAATATAAAATGGAAATCAGTGCATGTCAGCTTTGAGCCACAGGTATTGTTTACTAGGGCCAGATTGTATTTGACTGTCAGTTAACTCTTCTTTATTCAGTTGGATACCCATTGGTGGGTCCTTAACTTTTTGAATATACAACTGTATTCAGTAGGTAAGTTTGGCCCAGTGGCAGGGACCATTGTTCATTTGCATTTGGGTAAAAGAGAGGTTGTGAAAGGGTGAGCTGGATGTCTACCATCACTCAACTGGTAGAAGGGACACATTTTCAGAACTGCAGGTAGGCCTGTGAGTGCCTCCTTTAACCCTCAGAATGTTCCAAAATATTTCCTGCTACAAAGACTCACCCAAAGACTCATAAAATCTTCCAACAGCAGTCAAAACCCACACACAGCCTCGTGGTTGTCTTGCCGGTTGTCTTGCCATGAAGTGATCTAGGGCTGGGGTTAAGGCTTCCGGTGCCTTCCTCATCCCAAAGGCTGACACCCCAAACATCCAGATGGACTTTGCCTTCACCCTATTCCAGCTCCACCTGTGCTGCTGGCAAATGCTCACCTCTGAGAGAAAGCCAGGCAACCGGGCTTTTCCTGGGATCAGCTGTACATCCCTGGGATCTGGGACCCCAGAGCTGCTCAACCTGGCCACCCCAGGGCCGTCTCTTCACAGGACCACGCTGAACACTCCCAACGCAGCAGATATTTACGTGTTTTTTTCCTTAATCCAGTGCGACATACCATGTATGGATCCCATTCCAATCTACTACTCTCTAAGACCCTAAACCAGATTTCCCAGTTCACTTTGATCATATCACCTGTTTTAAAGCAAGGTGGGGGGAAAGAAGAAAGAAAAATACCCCCCTAGAAAGGTACATAAAAAGTTAGAGTGTAGTGTAAGGATAAATCTCAGCCAACCATGTTGTCTGGAATTCACACAGCGCAGCCGGTGATGGATGGACCGGTGTCCGGTGGCTGCTAATGCAGGCGCAGTGCCCACCGGTAATGTGCGCCCCAAACAGCACACTAGGCTCTAAAAGCAGCCCAACGGCCGTGGTTTCAGCACAGCACTGCCGGATTCTTGCACAGGCAGCTGGGCTAGCACACTTGGAAGAAGTAACAGCTCCTGGGGGAATTCTAAGCTTCTTAAGATAGTTGAAAATTGTCTTAGACCAGTTATCGCCCTTCCCTTAAAGGCTGGGGAAAGGTGGAACTGACTCCTCAGGACAAGTTGCTAGAATTATTTCTAATAATGAAATGACCTCTTCCCAGCTGCCTTGACTCCATGGGGCAGAAGGGCTCAGAGCAGTGCATTGCTTGTTTGGAGTCCGGCACCTTGCCAAGGGTTAGGAAGAAGTAGAACCTAGCCTGAGCTAGCGTTACTATCGGCTCTGACCTTAGCACAACAGATTATGTCCAGATTAAGGACGGGCAGACTGGGGCTTGGGAGGACACACAGCTCTTCTGTGACCAGGTATTAGAAGCCCAGTCAGGCTAGTGCCAGTGCCTTCCTCCGACACATCTGCCTCCAGAAGCATGGAAGCCCTTTCCAAGTGCGTATTGGCCTCTGGAGTCATTGCCTGTGGTGGAATTAGGGAGAGACGGTACGAACATATGAAAAATTAAATAACCATCAAAGCAAAATGACAGGAGATATCACAGGACTGTACATGAGTAGATGGTAAATGAGTGGTAGAGACAGCGCTTTGAGGATTGAACAGTCTTTACTCTTGGCATAGAAAATTCACTTTGTCAACATAGATAACTGTACCGGTAGTGACCCAGGGACCTTAATATAGACTTGTTTTATTATAATAGGAGTATAAGTGAATTGGCACACTGTTCAAAGGAATATAAGCAGCTCCCCACAGTGGTTTTGGTTCAATTAAGCTGGGTATTGACAATCTGTAGACTTCCCTTCCTTCCAAACATTGTGATAGAAAGATTGCGGTTTTTTTTCCCTGGCTTTGCAAACACTGGTATGTGTGCAGAGCGAGGTCCTATAAACCAGAGTTATTTCTTCTCTCTCTTGCTTTCGTTTTTTAAAACTTGCCTTTTATTTGTTCATCTTTCTGTGTGGTAATCCCCATGGCAACAGATGGAACAGTGTACAGGATCTGTGATTACTATTATTAGTAATAACTACCACAGTGATAATACCAATCAGATGTAATGCAAGAAAAACATGAAAGAAAATTAAATTGTAGCTCTGCATGTAAACAGTTTACAGCTTGAAGAGTAAGCACCAGAGGAACCAAGCAAGTCTCATGGAGATCCAGGTCAGTGAGCATCCGAGAGCTTCCCTGGGAAAAGAGATTTCACCCCAGAGATGGTGATGGTGAATGTTCTAGAATACCCTGCCATGACCACTCTGCTGGCTCCTTGTGTAATTTCTTTTTCTTAGCTTGTGCTATTTTTGGTTGTTACTGCTTGTGTGTGTGTGATCTTGTAATTTAAGACTTCTTTTAAATTTGGACCATTATGTAACACATGCATAATAGAGCTGCTTTGGAAATCCTGGAAGCAAGAACCTAGCATATTAACAAGTGGTTGTGATTAATTAATCTTTGCATGATATTCTGGAAGCACTAAGGTGCTCAGTCCAAGCCTAGGCTCAGGTAACTTGATGATGAAGGTCCCTTCTTGATCAGCCATTTCTTGACAAAATACTGCACAGCCCCCATGGACATGCCTCCCCCACTGCCACCACCAACACTCACCAGCAGATCTCTGGGCACCCCTCTGAATCCTCAGAGTGTTTGTAACAGCCTGAGACATTGTCATCGTATATACAACTTTCTCTGCCAGACAAGGGCAAGCTTTTGGAGTAATTACTGTGTTTTCCTCCCATGTGTGTACTCAAGTGGCTAGCATAACACCAATAGGGCATGTGCTTGGGCACAAGAACGAATAAGATTGTCATATCCTGGAAGATTGCATAACTGTGTGAAGACAGACTTGAAAGTTAGAAGTCACAATGCCATTTGTGTAATACTTTGCTGGTTTCTTTAACACCACATGGTTATATCTGTTACACGATGGTTTAGAAGTTCATCATACATGCTATTTGATGTCTCATGACCTGTAACTCTTTTATAAGTATAGGTGGCATGACACTGGGTATGGATCTGGTCCATGAGATCTCCCACGTTCATACCCACCCAAAAGCAGGCATGGTGGTGTGCTCCTTTAATACCAGCAATTAGGAAACTGAGACAGGAGGACTGTCATGAGTTCAAAGTCAGCCTGGAATACCTTGTCTATAAAAAACAACAAATCCTAACAAAACAAAGCATAAGAGTAAATATTTGAATAGATAATAACTGTTACTCTAAGGAAAATAAAATGCTACTGAAGTGGTCCTAGTTCCCCACTAATCAATGAGGAATATGTTCCTATCTGTTGAAAATTTCCAAGTGCAATTGTCTCATTAATAAAGAGAAATGATCTTGGGTAGCTTGGTATACTTACACCTGGAGTTAGAGAGAAGAAGCTGTTTCTAACCATGAGACTCAATGGTTATAGACAGTAAAAGCTTTGAATGACAATAAACTGGGTAGCAAATGGCAGAAGTGGCAATTTTATGAAGATTTTTGGGTCTATGAGTCCTAAGAAGCAAATTTTCTCGGAGAAATTTCAGGGAAGCTAAGGACACTGATAAATAGAGACACATGTGTAGCTCTTCCACAGTGAAATAAGACCTGAAGAAGGTAATAGTAATTTATTATATGCAGCAGCAGATTGCAATTCATCATATATGATAAACCCATTGGAAGAATGAGCACCCCACCTCATCCTCTCTAAGGAGTGAAATTCTTAGGTGCTAATTCCACTCACTGTTAAAGAAAAGTTCAAATATAGAAGTGGATATAGTAGATACAGATGGCACAGATACATACAAAGGTATAGATACAGCTGTATCATTAACTGTTTTAGTGAGAAGCTTTTCTATGTCCCTGTAACAGGGACCAAGTTATTGTGAAGCTATTCTGGAGGGAAATATCGGTATTAATAACCCATTTCTAGTGGGAAAAGGTCCAGCAATGCTCTAGAAGTGGTTCAGAATTTCAGTGTGAACATGAGGCAGAGCACACACAGTTCACAACAAGTGAGGCTTATTCCTAAAGCCAGGTTTCCAGTGGTATAAGTGGCACCATTCTGCAGCCCAAGCTGTGTCCACTAATTTCCCTATCCATGGAATCACCCACTGCTACCTTTAGCCTTCATGAATCCCGTTTTAGTGAAAGCTATGTGTGAGCCCATATACAGGTGCAAGTGGGGTGCCTACAAGACCATTCGGAATGACTTTTGCTTGTGTAAAAATCTCTCAGACCTGTCCTTCACCTAGTCCTTGTCCTGTTGAAGCCACTCTTCCCCATCCCAAACACGGCCTCAAGAGTTTCAATCACCAGAGTAGATTTGCCCCTGGTGACAGCCACAGCTAGCCTTCTGGTATCTCTCCAGCTTCCAGGGCTAATGCACACAGCTACAAAGGAGCTGAGAAGAAAAAGATAGAAAGCCAGAAAGCAGTAAGATCCAGTTGTCCCTTCATTGTAATTGTCATTTTTTCCCCTGGAGAAACATAATCAGAGGACCCAAGCCAGCTTTTAAAGGGAAGTCAGCTGGGAGCCTTCCTGCTCCACATTCCCCCTCCCGCCCCGTGCTTGAGTGGGGCCAGGATGTGGGGATGTGTGGTCAGTGAACTGTGGGGAGCGCTTTGGGGCTCTTAATTGTTCCTTTGTGTCTTCTGCGTATCTGTAGCCCGTGCTACAAAAAGTGTCAATTTTTAAGTTGAATTCTTAAAATGTCAACTCACCCTCAGAGAAAAGACGGAGCTGGTGATTGTATCAGTGAATGTAAGTTGAAGCCCTGACTCTCCGATAGTATCTTACTTTTTTTTTACTCTGGATTGATACAACTTGTGTACAATGAACTAATGAGTAAATGAATGAGCAAATCAGTGAGTGAATATATGAGCAATCAAATAAATAGACTCATAGGTGTGAAAATCTAAATCCAAAAGAGTTATTGGTGTTGTGTGGAGCACTTTTGTAGTTGGATTGGACACAAGGAGCACAGGGAGAAGCTTACTTCAGGTAGGTAGATGGATGGGTAGGTAGGTAGATAGATAGGTAGATAGATAAGAGATAGATAGACAGACAGGTGGCAAGAAAAACAATACGTAACTAGCTCCTTGCTGTCAGTCTTTACCTGATATCTTCCAGGACACCTCTGAAATGACAGCCATCTAGGGCACACTCAGTCATCTCTTTCGTACTTTAGGCTATGCTTGAAGTTCATGGCTTCTGTTACTATAGATCAGACACAGTTTTCTTTTCCTTCCCACGAGCATCGTAGCCATCTCAAAGTGCCCATATTCATCGTTCCTACAACATTTCCTTATTGAATGATAACCTTGATTGTTGATAAAACTAATATTGATAAAATGTCTCTCCATACTGGTATGAACATTTTTAAAGTTTCAGGTTAATTATTTAGTAATGTTATATGTTACTTTTATTGTAAAAGAGAAAATCTAGTGCAATTCATTTTTGTTGACTTAAACATGTAATCCTGCTCCAGAGAAACACTAAGGATGTGAGTTATTGATGGACCAGTTTTAAGATGTGTGTAAGATCTGTCAGATTATTTACATATTATTAAATTGGATGATACAAGGTTTATTTCCTTTTTAGGATTAGAAAATCCTTTGGAGATACTTAAAACCAAGCCCTCCCTTCTTTCTTTACCCAGTGGGTTGGAATTGAACTACGGAGAGATGAAGTGACTTATTGATAGTAGAATAACTGCCACCAAGCACCCAAGAAAAGTCACTTTTGTTTCTTTTTTTAGCTAAATCGCACCAACAGCCCCAACTCTCCTTCTCAGTAATGCTAGGTTAATAGCGGCTTGTTCCAGCATATTTGCTCATCACTGCTGTCTGAAAGCTCAGCCTTAAGCTCTTTCTTTACCATATGGACCTTAGTTTCCCATTTGTAAAACTGAAAGGGAGGAAGCGGGAAGAAACCACATGATTTCTAGGCTAGGTTTCTGTTCAGCTCTGAGAATCTATGAAGAGTAATGAAGCAATTATGTGGGTAAGAGTCTCAGATTACAGAAACTTTTCAAGTCTTCCTATTTGCTCCTTTGCTTTATTTGTGAGGAAGTTCAGAATTAAATTGCACATCCAATTGAACCAAATGTTTTGGCCCAGGTTATTGGAACACAGTGGCCAATGCAGTCTAGATAGTTCTTCACAATTTTATACTTTTGGTTTCTATTTCGTATCATCGGCTCTGTAGCCCGTGCTGCTGGTAATGCTGACATGCTTTTGTTGTACCCAACAGCTGTAGCTCATGATAACATTTTGCTTCAGAAGAGTTAAACCTTGTCCAAGCTCACTGTTGTCAGAAATAGGTTCTTCATATAACTTTCTCAGCCTCCAAAACCCAAACTCCTGTCTTCTCTCCTTGCGTTCAAGCCTTCCTTGTCTTGTCCTTTCACTTGTCTGTATCTTTGTTTGTTTTTTTACTGTAAAACTTTGCGTGAATATTTTGGCAAGTATATGCAATGAAGAATAACTGATGAATTTGTACAGTTGAGTGCATTGGACATATAAGTATAGATCCCATAATTTTGACTTTGCTGTCGACATTATATTTTACATTGCTATGTATAGAGCTTATTTTGAAAATGATACTTATGGTTCTTTGAAAAAATTATTTAAGCTAGTGTTTCTCCTGTGAAGAGGTGGATGTAGTCACTAGAATTGTGAGCTTTGATGTCAGAAGCCCGTAGTTCAAACCCTGGCTTAGAGAGTTTTTATGCAATCTTGGGCCAGCTACGTATCTCTCATTCACATTTTCCTCATTTTTGACATGGCTGTATTAATTACATTCCAACTTAGTTATACCAAGTTCTCAGTGTCTTTGAGGTCCATGTCTGAGGGTTCAGTTAAACTCAGCACAAAAGTATTCTGTAAATTTTTTTGTATGTCTGTGCTAGGTATGTACAGACTTCTCTGTGTTATTCTCTAAACAGCTACTTACACAGTGTTTATGTTGTATTAGGTGTTATAAGTAATCTGGAGATGATTTAAATTATAAAGGAGGATATGCATGTTATATGCAAAAGCTATGCCATCTTAGGTAAGAGACTTGAGAACCTGGAGATTTGTTATTCCTGAGGGCCTTCTAGAGCCAATCCCACACTCATGTGGAGGTAAGACTCTAGGTCAGCTTTAAAGAGATAGTTGAACATTTATTTTAAACTCTATGGAATACAGACTCAATCAGTATATCTGTGAAAGTTACTGGCTCCCATACTAGCAGAACAGAACTCTATAAGGAACACCCTTTGCATAAATAGGGCACATAGATGATGACTAACTATGGCACATGAGTGACCCACACCACTACTGGCCTACTCCTTTTTGACTTTCCTTCTAACATCTCTTTCTTGTGGATGCTGTTTTGGCAGAGGACAAGATCTGGATGTCAGTGCAGCACAACAACACAGAGCTGACCCGGGTACAGGGTGCCGACCCCCAGAAGCCCTATACCATGACCTTGGACTATGGCAGCAGCTTGGAGCAGCTGGAGGCCCTGATCGATGGCTCAGAGCACTGTGAGCAGGAAGTGGCGTACCACTGCAAGAGATCACGACTGCTCAACACGCCTGGTAAGTCCTACTGTGGGGACAGTAGGACAGATGAGTCTGTGAAACCTAGAACATCAAGAGGAGGAGTGTTTGCCAAGGAGGGGGCTGTAGTTGTGGTTGCTCAACATTCAGTGGAGAAAAGTGTGGCTGTGAAAGGCCTGGCTGTGTCTGAGCATTGGCTTTGATATCCAGAAATGATTCTAATACATTCCATAGCCTCTCAGGTTTGTGCTCACTTTCAGAAAGAAAATACCCTGCAACAGTTGTGGAAATGCAGTGTATCTTAAGAGAAATGTCACGTGAAGAGAAAGAGCCTATGAACGGCTCATAGAAAGGGTAGTGGTGGGAGACGGCATTTCTGGGAAGGGAACAGAGTTTGGGAGTGAAGCAAGGATCTTAGGGCCGTCATCCAGGATGCTGAGTGGTGTCTGGGGAAAAGGATGCAGAAGGCAGAAATATTAGAGAAGGAAGCAGCAAGAGAGCCAGGGTGACCGTGCCAATGGTGCTAGTGATACCTGAAGAGCAGAGGAATTAATGAAAATTATTCTTCTAATAACAAACTTTTACTTCAGAAAAAATAAGCCAATCCTTTTTATTTATTTTCCCCTAAGGTGATTTTATTTTTAGAGAAAATGGTTGATATTTAATTATTGACATGTGAAAGAAAGACAGAGAGGGAGAGAGGGAGAGAGGAAGGAAGGAAGGAAGGAAGGAAGGAAGGAAGGAAGGAAGGAAGGAAGGAAGGAAGGAAGAAATCAAAAGTCTAGGCGTGCTTGGCAAGTTCCACAAAGTGGAAAACATCAGGAAATGTGCAACAAAGGAGTCTGTCATGTTTGTGGAAGACAATTTACTATGCGTTCGGTGGCCCAGAAAAGGCCACAGATGTGCTGAGTGTCCGTGAAAGGGTAGCGCAGTTTCCAGCCTCAAGGAGGAGAGGCAGGGCTTGGAGCTTAGAAACTGTGAAGGGCTGGAGAGATGCAGACAGCAGAACTCCGACACCGGGCGTGGGAGAGAAGCCGACTAAACGTGTGCTCTTCTCTGATCTAGATCTTCAGGGAAGGTGTTGTTCCACATAAGTGAGTTTTCCAGGTAACTGTCACTTAGCCCTTTAAGCACTGAAAATCTTTTCAAAGAATTTTTAACTGTTTGAAGTGCAAACCTTTCTCAAATGGATTACACGCTTCCTTGCCTTTCTAAGCAGAGAATTGTAAATGTAAAATGTAACCTTCTCTGTAAGACTCAGGATCATCATCGTGGAAATCAATTACTGTCCTCTCCCTAGGCTCAGCCACACGTGCAGGGCTGATTAGATGAGAAGCACCCACCGGTGTCCCTTTTTCAGCATCCTCAGACTCATCGCCCCATAAGAGACCGTGTTTATATTTCCTCGCATCCCCCCCACCTACAAAGTCTGTTCTAGTCACTCTCAGCTCTTTTCTGATGAAACCTTTATCCACAAATCTCTCTACTTAACTTTGCTGCATTGCCTATAGTCTTCTGAAAACTGAGTTTAGCAGAACTGTAGGGAAGTCGGAATATATTTATTCTAACCGAAGGACATCTTTAGGATGAGTGTCTTGTACTATAACTTGGCTACACCTCCACCTTTGAGCATAGGCAGCTTTTCCCTTCAGCTCCACTGTCGTAAATTCTCTGCAAGTGTCTGAATAGAAAGACATGGATTTTGGAACTGCTGTGTTGGGAGGAAGGGTTGGGCTTTGTGCTGGCCCCACATGTGAACTGGGGCAGCTGCTCATCGCTACCTGACACATATGCACGAACATCCTGAACTCGCATCCCCGACAGGAGAGCTGAAGGAACAATGGTCTCACCCACTCGTGCAATGCTTGGTACACATTAGTTATGTACAAACGCTAGGGTCTTCGCTCGCAGCATCTGTCCCAGCACGGAAGGTATAAAATTTGTGTCATAGTGGAGAATATGTTCAAGAGGAATATACTGCTATTTGATTATATAGAATGTTTGTAATAATTATATAGTAACAGAGATGAAATTTTCATATAGGCTGTTAATCTCACCACCCAGAGATGCCAATGCATTATTTCATTGTCAAGACTTTTAGGTATTTTTTCCAGTGTACAGTATATTCACAAAGACATTGTTGGAACACACTACCCTTATATTTGAGCATGAAAGTTCTCATTAATCTCACCTTTCCCTTTGGATTCCAAATCAATGCAGGAAATGCAGGCGGACCGTGGCATAGGCACCCAATATCTAATTTCTTTTGGGGAGTTGCCTTGGGGAATGCAGCAAATATGCCTTGTGTCTCAGATTACAACTCCAAATTAGTCATTGGCTGAGGCTGAGGGAAGGATACGCATCAGCCAGTATCGTGCACATGTGGGCCCAGCCCCGCACCCTTACCACAGGTTGAGCATCTCCTAGGATCTTCCTGCTGGTGAACTCACCTGTGGAAGCAGGATCAGAGTAATGTGCATCACATATCTGAGAACCAGCACAGAGGGCTTACACCTCTAGCTGTGTTTCCCTGCTCTCCCTTAGCACTCAGCACTCCCATCCCTGTGTTAGAAGCCCAGAGCAGAAGGGAAAAATGCGCCATTCTTTCCCCCTTACCTACCTACCTGTGAATCTGAAAGTGTTGAACAAGCTTTTGCATTATCAGATAAATCTAGGGTAAGTGCAGTAACGAGATTCCCAACCACAAGTACTATTTTACAACCTATACTTATCACACAACACACACACACACAAATACACACACATGCAGGCCTGCACCCACACACACACCGGCTTGCACCTGCACATACAAAACAAATGTGTATAAATAAATATGACTCAGACCATCATTTTTATTAAGAACAGAATATTCTCTGATATAGAGGCACTAAAATTAACAAGTTTGCTATTTGGACATGTAGATTGTTGCCACTCTTTACTAATACATATAATGCTGTATGAACATGTTTGGATGTAGATCTTTGCGAACATAACTGATTCTTTTAGTTACTTTTCTCATTGCTGAGACAAAATACCCAAAACCCACAAATTAAAGGAGGAAAGTTTTAGTTTGGCTTATAGTTTGTAGAAGTTTCTGTTCATAGTTGGCTGGCTCCAAGGCAGGGTAGCTTGACAGAGGGCCATGACAGAAGAGAAACAGTCCATGGCAGGTTAGGCAGGAAGCAGTAAACAGCAAATAGCAGAACAGTAGCAAGCTATCTCTTCCTCTTCATCCCATCCAGCTACAAGCCTTTTCAGTGGTTGCACCTACACCCAGGGTGGGTCTGCCTGTTATTCACATGCAAAACTATAATAAATCAGTTAGTGGGCTAATCCAGTACAGCACACCCTTCATCCAGGTATTGCACACCCTGGCTCTGACCACTTCTGAAAGTCCCCACCTATGATCACATGAGGCTTTATGGGGACATCTAGTCACAAGTCATAGCGTGATTATATCCTCATTATAAATTCCCTGAAGTGCACTGCCAGGGCAGAAAATGTGCATGTTTTAAGGCTTTTACCATAATGACTTCCACAGTATATCAAGGTTTTACCAATTTATTGGCCCCCAAACACTGTGGGACTCAGTGCTCGTTTCCCAGCAATGAACATTCTCATTTTACTTCAGTGTTGGTAGATAATAAATGTAAAAAGGTGTCAAAGACCATTACAAAGAATTTTTACTATCTTTGTTAACTTTTTTAGAATATGTAGACAGATTCCCATAGTTTATTGGATACTACCCACTAACAGATTTAGTAAAAGTTATGAAATATCTGTATATTGTGGCTGCAGGTAGAGTTTAACACATAAAAGGAGGATGTGGAGGATGCCTTCTTTCACAGACTCTCATGCATACTATGTAAATAATAG
This sequence comes from Dinomys branickii, assembly GCA_004027595.1. Taxonomy (NCBI): domain Eukaryota; kingdom Metazoa; phylum Chordata; class Mammalia; order Rodentia; family Dinomyidae; genus Dinomys; species Dinomys branickii. Next base: position 71,865 of record PVLD010005976.1, on the reverse strand, counting down.
ATTTTGAAGAGAGGAAGTAAAAAAGAAAAGAAAACAGGAAAATAGAGAAATATTCAAATGACCCCTAATGACAGAGCTGCCTGATGTCCACAGATATGTGTAGCATATTTATAGGCAACATAGCTAACACAAACAACAGATCTTCCAGTGAAGTTATTAGCCCCATCTGTTATTTCAGAAAGCAGAATCAGAGAGAGAGAGAGAGAGACAGATGCGTGTTTAATGCCACACAGCTGGGGGAAGGACAGACCTAGTTCTTGTACCCAAATGCCTGAGATCAAAGCATAAAGGTATATTTGTGCATACAATCAAAGGGCTAAATACTAGAAGGAAATTAGGTAGTTGGGGAAAATATGCATTACTTTACTGTGTAGGAAAACAGAGAAGACACTAGATCTGTCTAAGCTGTGATCATCTAGTTGTCTGGTGGCCTGAATTGGGCAATTTCCTGAGCAGCTTCAAAGGGTCTGCACCAAGTTTGCCGACCTGCAGAAGGCCAAGGCTTATCAATCCTCCTGATGGGGGCCTGTGCATCCCTCTGAGAGCTTCCCTAAAGCCTGCTTTCTCTGGGTTCTGGCTTTGGCTTTGGCTGCCTTGATCTGGGAGTAGAATGGGAGAAGAGAGCAGAAGTCAAAATAAGGTTGTGGATGGCTCACCAGTGTGACTTTCTGGTTCAGTGTGTGACTGAACCATGACGCTGTCATTTTCTGACAGTTTCTTCTACTGTACCTCGGGAGAATGACTGATAGGGTCCATGAATGGCATGCATCATTTCTCTTTAACTGGGATTTTTCAGAGATTTCAGAAGGCACAGTGTTCCACATTGCTTGGGTCCACAGGAAAAGTGTCTTGTCATTCCCATGCAGTTGTGTATTTTCTTTCATTGCCTGCTGCTTCGCACCTGATATTTATGAAGAAGCTAAGGCCCTGAGCTACAGAGCAGCTTCTGAGAAAAGGATCAGGGTATCGCCAGCTCCTGTGACGTAGGTGGAAGTGGCCCATTGTCCTCAAGAAGAATGACTGCTCTAGTTGAGCCCATATCTTTTCTCACTTGTCAGTACCTCTATAAGGATTTATTCATATGTTATGAATATATAAAATGCAGCAGGACCCAACCCAGACATGTTTACAGGGAGCATAGGAAACTAAATCTGACATCACAGTTTCAGTGATGCTTCAGTCACATGTCAATTAGCTCCACACCCACAGCTCCCTCTGGAAGGAATGCAAGACCAAGAGGAGGGCAGCAGGGTGATCACCAGGGGAGACCTAGCCTCAGATTCTCTCCTGTCAGTCCTATGGTGCTAAGGAGGCTCCCACTGGATTTACACACTGAGACTTAAGTATCCAGTGTGGGCGTCCTCTTGTAGTTCCAGTCTGTAGGGAAAGTTTGTGAAAGCTGTGAAACAAGTGTGTGATGGTTTCAGTCCTCCATGGCCCAGGGGTTAGATGGTTGGTCCCAAGCTTTAGGGACACTGGGATGTTTGGCAAGTTGTAAGTGATGGAGTCCAGGGGAACGTCCTCAGTTCCCTGGAGCCTATCCTGCAAGCGCATAGTGGGTCCTTCATTTCTCCTTTTACTCTTTTTCACTTCCTGGCCATAATGCTGAGCAGTGTTGCTCTTCTACATACTCTTACTTCAGGTCTGAGGCCATAGGGCCAAATGATCAAAACTGTGAGCCAAAATAAACCTTCTGTCTTTTTAAGTAGATTATCTCTGATATCTTTTGTGGTGGAGGAAAGCTGACTAACCCATTATGAAGCCACTGGAGAGTCTGGCGCTATCACTTTGAAATCCAATAGCCCGAAAACAGCCTGAGCTGGAGTTGAATTTGGTTATTCTGAATAGAAGGCATTTGCAGAGGAAATCAGTCATGCAAAAAAGATTGCTGTAAGGACTGTTTAAATTTTTTAGAACTAAGGATCCAGAGCCCTCCGATACTTTGGAACCTCTATTTACCTCAACCTCTCATTCATGCAGACACACAAGTGGCCCCTACCTACAGTCAACTGCTTTACTTAACTGTGTTGTAGAGAGATTTAAAGGTACATAGTTGCATTTTTTTGAAGATTTCTAACATTTTCAATTTTCCTTTTTTTCTCCTAAATTTCGATACTCTAAGCAACATAGAGAACTAGTTATGCAATATATAAATTAGAGTAGGTAGCTATAAACTTTATATTTGATTACAAAAAATACTTATATACAGTATTATAAATATTACTATTTGTATGTTTTGTATCCTCAGATTCAACCAGCTAGAGGTTGCTAATATTTTTTTTAATTGTACTGAAATATATAGACATTTTCCTTGTCATTGTTTGTTAAACAATACAACATAGTAGCCATTCATATAACATTTTCATTGTGTCATGAATTATAAATAATCGAGCAGTGATATGAATAATATGATATGTGCACATAGGTTATACACAAGTGCACCATTTTATGAAACTTGAGTCTCTAACCATTTTGGTATGTGTGAGACATTCTTGAGGCAGTCCTCTTAGCACGTCAGGAGTGACTGTCATCATTTATACAGTACCCAGTATGTGCTATATCCTACATATTGTGCACTGGGATATATATGCTCATTCCTCTTTGTATATCCAATTAAACATAAATGTTGTGGTGCATATGAACCTCCTTGTCAGTTTGCAATATTAATTTCCCATGTTTGCAAAACTAATAATTGAGTTTAGAAATCTAAGTAAGTAAATGGGTTGTAAATAAAGCCTAATTACTAGATAGAAAAGGAACAGTGCATCAAGGTACTCTAGAGTTTACTCAACTAAAGACTCTTTGTCCCTAGTATTTATCCCAAATGGGGTTAATGAACATAATTTACATTTTCTCTTGCACTAAACACTTATTCAGTATTCACTAGGCTTGTGTCACTTTGCTGGGAAGTGTAAATAAAATAGTGGAAAAAACCAGAGGTTCCCATGAGTGAAGCAGAGGTGACAGAAACACACACACACGCACATGCACACACACACACGCACACACATCAGAGTCAGTCAGTTCATGAAAACAGTGAGGAATGAAAGTTCAAAATGGTAAGCACTCCTGCTCCCTGGGGGGTGAGAAGCTATGAGGAGCTGAGTCTCGGATGGGCAGAGCAAAGGGCTCCCTCTAGATGGGTCTGCAGCAGGACTTCCCTGGAGGGGTGTGTGGGAGAAGAGCCTAGTGGGGTGGGACTCCAGCGGGGAGGAAGGAGGGTGGTAGCAAAACAGGGTTGTGGGGAGAGATACTCTGAGATTATGAAAACTATGGGACTGTGATTTTTTTTGAACTGGACACAGGAGTCACTGAAACATTTCAAGTAGGGATTATGATCTTTCCCTCTTTAGTTCAAATATATATATTTGACTATGACTATTTCAAACTATATTTGACTATTTCAAATATATATATTTGATTACTTCAAATGTATATGTATATATATATATGGCTATATTATATATGTGATATATGCTATGTGCTACATTATATACATATTATATTATATATATATTATGTATGACTATGCTGTAGCTGAGACTGCATCTACTCACTCGAAAACAAAAAGATCAAGACAAGATTTAACTTTTAGTTTAATTTTTGCTAGAAGTTTATTACTACTTTGTGTAGGACAAAAACCTACAGAGAAATCCATGCTTCCTATAATGCATGCCCTTAAATGATACCAGGACTGATAATGATGTTGGCACTCAATAATGGAGGATCCTCTCAGTAACTGGAATCTCAGACACATCATTTCACTGAGCACCTGAGTGATCTTATGAATTCATGAAATTTGTGCCATCATTCTCCTTTTATTAATAGAAGTGAGGCCCTGAGGATTTAGGGGGTTGTTCCAGGATTTCACAGCTATCATGCAAACACCTTTTCCCTTTTAACCTGCACTCTAAAGTGAGAAGCAGGAAATGAAGAAAAAAGTCATAGAGGGAAGGAAAATGACACAAGAAAGGTTCAGTGTCCAAAGGAGAAGCTTCTCTTCCATCCTTGTTGATATTTTTTTATTTGAGACAAGGTCTCGCTATATAGCCCAAGCTGGCCTGGAACTTATAGAGATCCTCCTGCCTCACCCTCTTGAGTGCTAGGATTACAGGCATCTGCCACCACCTTTGGAAATTCCTGTCATCAGTTGTTACATAAAAAATACTGCTAAATTCCTTACTTTAAAACAGTAACAGCACCCCTTTGCTGAGGAACCTGTAACCTAGGCAGCTGGGCACCTCTCACGGGCTTGGAAGGTGTGTTCTGTCATCAGTAGTCTCCCTGGCTCAGATGTGCTCTTTGCTGCAGCTGCTGCCTGGGCAGGTGTTTGGTTTGGGCCGGTGTTTGGGATCTGTTGCGCTGTCTCAGGCTTCCCCTGTGACCATGTGACTTTGGCAGTTGCTGAGTTTCAGGAGAAATATCCTAAGGGAGGAAATGAGCCAGGCAGAATTCTGTCGCAGTTTGTTAGCAAGCTCCGGCAGTCACGCGGTGCTCCTCCTGCCTCTGCGTAACCGCTAGAAGCTGGTCCTTTGGGCTGGACCCGATTTGAGAGAAAGAAAATTCCCTTTTATCTTCTAGTGGGACAAATGCACAGATAAGTTTTAAAATGACTTTGTCTTCTTTAAAAATCTCCATTCTGAGTTAACTAGCTCCAGAAAATATAGTGAACATAGGGAAGAATCAGGAGTGAAACTCAGGTTTCTCCAATGCCAAGTCTAGGCCTTGCGTTTTGGTGCTGGCCAGCCAGGGGTGTGAAAATCGTCACTCCTCTTGGAAAGTGTCTGACCTCTGGTTTTGCCACCCAGAGCTGTCTGCCTCTTTTGGGGTAACATAGTGGGAATGTGTTTGAAAGAATTTGCATTGTCCTGGGCATGAGTACCCCTTCTCCTGATGTCCTAAAAATGTGCTTTCAGAGTTACACTGGGGACGTAAAGTCAAGATTACACATGGGTAAATTTCACACTGAAAACACTTACCCAACCGAAGCCATAGTTGCAGATTTTTTTTTTGGCGGTACTGGGGATCAAACTCAGGACTCTGCGCCTGCTAGGCAGGCGCTTATTCCACTGAGCTATATCCCCAGTCCCCTACAGATATGTTTCTGAGAAAAAATTTTTAAAATACCCTACACAAATTGAAGAGGTTGTGCCTGGACACAAATAAATTGCTGTTCAGGTCATTAATTATTCAGATAATTCCATGGATTGGTGAACCAAAATGCAGATACTGCACAGGTAAGTTTCACATATTTCTTATTAACTGCATAAAGTACTTACATTATTTAAAATGTGTCTGCCAGAAGAACACTCTACTCTAAGATCCCACACAATGGTAGTAACAGGAAAAAGCCATGAATTTAGAGATCATACTACTGAATCTCACAGTTTGTCTCTTCTACTCATTAGCTGTGAGATCACAAGCCAGTTGTACTTCTTTTTCTGAGCTTTGGTCTCTTTGTATGTGATATTTAATGAGGCAGATAGGGGCTGGGGATATAGCTCAGTGGAATAAGCGCTTGCCTAGCAAGCGCAGGGCCCTGAGTTCGATCCCCAGTACTGAAAAAAAAAAAAAAAAAATCTGGAGTCAATGAGGCAGATATGTGTTTTGGACACAGTAGACAATCAAGATACCAGCCAGTATTTTTCAAATTATCCAGTGAATGAGAGGAATATAAGTCTCCCTATCAATCAGCAGGACTTATCTCACCATATGTCCCATGAGAGCACAGATCAGAGTGTGCCTCTTCCTTGGCTTGTGGGCATGCTTGCTTTCTAAACTTCACTTACTCATCAGCACAGTTTTTCCATAGCCTTAATAGCACCATGGAGCAGGTCAGAGATAAGCTTTGTTTTCCTCCTGACTTCTGCCAGCTGTCCAATTCCATATACCTGTCTTCCCTTCTCATCTAAATAGGTGGTACCCTTATCTACCAAGTTTCTAAAGTCCAAAACCTAGTACCATGTCCTCCTCACCAGCTGTGCTTCTCATTCCATACCAACAGATGCTTGAAAGTTTCAGGTTCTTCTCTAAATCCACTGCTAGCGTCTACCCACCAGCCCCCACCATCTCCCACTACTGGACAAGTGTAGTAGATTGCTGTGTCCCCTCAGACACACCTGCACCTCATCTTCAATCCTGCAGGCAAAGCAATGATGTTTTCGGCATGGTATGTATACCTTTCCTCCTGTGATGGAAAGAGAGCACAGACTCCTTCCCATGCTCTGCAATGCTCTGCCAGTTAGAGCACCTCTGATCAGCCCTTGTTCTCTACTAACCTACCACACTTACCTCCACCCTCCATCAAGCCACCACCCACCACCAAGCCACACTTCCTTCTCTCTTCCTGTTTAAACTTCAGGCTTAATGTCATATACAGCTGTACTGTCAGTGCCATTAGTCTTTACCACTTCAGCCTCTTTTCACATTCTGTCTAGAGATTACTATGACCAAGCACCTTCTTTTCTGATTTTTACTTTTCTTTCAGTCTGTCTGATCAATTGAATGTAAGCTCCATGGAAGAGGGGCCTTTTGGTCCCATCCTTTATCCTAAAAATGTCTAGAATGTAATCAGCAAACATAAAAGTTTTAGTGTTCAAGGGGAAAAGTTCCCTTCCAAATTAATAACAAGGGTTACTTACTATAAATTTGTATTATGCCAGAAAAACCATGATAAATACTGCATGTGGCTGAGCCTGCTGCCGAGTGAGCGGCTTTCCCAGAGGAAGCTGCTGGCGTGGGAGGGCGGAGCTGCTGTCTCCCTCTTGGCTGTGCCAGTGACTCTCTGTGACCTTGAGCAAGTTACTTACATTTTATGGGCCTCCAGGTCCTCCTCTTTAGTACTAGAGGTTATATTTGATGTCCGCCAAGTGCTCTCCAGCCCTGGCACTGCCTGCCTGTATACTAATGAGCCAAAGAGAGTGAAAGCACATGACAGTTCATTACTTCCTTGTAACAGTATCTTACTCGAAGGGCTGGAAAAAGCAATAAACAAAACCAGATTGGACTTCTTGAGACTAATGCATATGGTAATGTATTTATATGGTAGGTGATGGTTTTGATACCTTTGGAAACCTTATCTCCTCCAGACATACTTTCCATATGGTAATTCTGATCAGAAAGGTATGAAACTTTCTCAAGTTCCTGTGTCAAGAGTAGGCAGGAAAACAGGACAGAGATGAGTACCTGCTTAGGATACACAATGCCAAGGTTTGAACCATGCAACACACACATGCACACACACATACACACACACACACACACACACACACACACTCACACATGCAAGAATAGCAAAAAAACCAATTTTATCTTAAAATATGCAAGCATCTATTATAATGTGTACATTATAAACATACCTGGTAAACTGTGGGATTGCTATGGGAATGAAATTATACCACTTATATACATGTGGTTGATCAGTCTACTGGGATTTTATGTACTCTTGGTACCTCAGATCTTACCATTGGTGGAGCCAGGCTGGGTGCTGAATGTCTTACTTACTTTTTTCATTGCTGAGACAAAATACTCAACACCCAGAGTTAAAGGGGGAAAGATTTATTTAGCTCACAGTTTGTAGATTTCACCTGGCTCCAAGGCAGGGTGGCACGTGGCAAAGGAGCAATAGTTCATGGCAGCAGAAGACAGCAAAAGCAACAAAAGAGAGCGAGACAAGCTCATTTCTGCACTTTGTGTCGAGTCTACTGGGATTAGGGCAGTGCCTATCCAATCAGCGGATTGATTCGGCAATCACCCACCCTGAATCCCAGCGCCTTTAATCCAGCATTGCACCAGGAACCAATCACACACTCTAGATTCAACCACTTCTAAAAAAGCTCTATGATTGCACGAGTCTTTGGTGGGAACATCTAGAAACACAAACCATAACACTGGATTTCCTCTCGGTGAAGTTCTCACCATGGGCAGCAACCTGAAGAGCGGATAGTGGAGTGCTGGTGAGGAACTGAGCCCAATCTGCCCAATAGCTCTGGGTGAAGCACCTGGGTTACTGCTACCAACCATGTGGCTTTCAATATGGAGCTCCCCAGTTCCTAATTCTCCATGTTCCCTGAGAATAACTATGGAAGAAATAACACACCCCTGCATCACTGGAAAGATAAAGAAAGAATGGGACATTGCATTCTTTGTGACTTAAATTTTCAGTTTACCTGCTTTGATTTGAAGTGATAAACGAGGCTTTCTAAATATACTTTTCATTATTTTCTCCCTGTTTGCTGAGAAGAGGAAGCAAGTGAGTGTTACACTGTATCACTTTTGTCCCCTGTATCATTGTGTGTGTGTGTGTGTGTGTGTGTGTGCGCGCGCGTGCGTGCGTGTGTGTGTGCGTCATGTGTAGATATTTCTCCTTGGATGAGAAATACCAAGGAGCACATTTTCCATATGGTAACAGTGGAAGGCATGCAACCTCCTGAGAGGGGTAAACCTTAATTTCTGGACGATGCAGTGTAAATAATTGAGGGCCTGAAGCAGAAAAATAACTGAATTACCCCACTCTGCCACTTATTTGCTGGATGAACATTGTCAGGCATCTAACCTGGGACTTCATTTTCACTTTGCCAAATAGGTGGTGTTGTAAATTAACTTAGAGGACATTAGAGGATATATATGCACATGCAGATGAAGCTGATCATGTGCTTGGTGCTATCTGAGAAGTGTGAGCCCTTGTCAGAACAGTGAGAGACAGTCTGTGTTGTTAGAAAGCTGTGAAGGGCTCTGATGAGGGAGAAGTTGCCCTAGGTATGTGATGTGCCATGGTAAAGCACCACTCCTTGTTAGGCCTAGTGTGAGTAGGAGCCATTCTTGGTTGAAGGAGGTGAAGGAAAAGGTGTTTCTCCCTCTGGAAATGGTGGAGAAACTACAGGCTGTTAGGGTTATACAGAAAAATAAAACTTAGAAGCACCAACACTGCCTGGTAAGTGGTCTCCATGAACCAAGTAGATTCTAAAATAATAGAAACATAGTGCAGGCTGCAGGGACAACTAAATTTTTTCTAATAACTGTATAAGGAACATGAAAATAAACATATAAATTAATTTTAATAATATATCTAATTTATATGAACAGATCCAAAATATTATTCTTTATACATGTAATTAGTAAAAAACTTAAAAATCAAGTGAACTGCTTTTGAACTTTACACCTAATGTTGAAATCTTTATCTTTTGCATTCGAAGTGTATTATGATTCATATTGACTGCTTTTCAAGGCGTGATAGTTCTGTGTTGCTAGTGGCTACCAGAGACTCAGATGCTGCAAGAAGAAGCATAGTTAGGAAAGTCAGAGTTAGAAAGGTAGCGGGAGATTTAATTCATAACAGATTTTTGTACTAAAAGTGCTGATTTTGAGATATTTGGAGGAATGGGCAATCAGGTCAACAGACTGTATTAAAGCTTGAGATCAGTGATCAGAAGTAAAAAGATTATGAGCTATCATGTGGGCAGTCTCAGTGGAGACCAGGCCCTGCCAGTCCTCCAGTCCAGTGGCACATTAAGGCAAAGGGAGAAGGGGCAGGCGGTAGAAGAAAATTGCAAGCTCTACAGATGGAGGACAGGTGATGTCATTAAGAGTCCTGGGGAATGTGAACATGCTTGTGCCTTGGATCTGCTCATGGGTACAGAGAGCAAAGGTTCTGGGCAGCAGCCACAGAGCAAGTCAAGGGGATCTGCATGGCTCCAAGGGTGGTGTGGGATTAGAGCGCTAGGCAGTAGCACTCTGTAAAGTAAAAGTCCAGCCAAAGACAGGTCTCTTGTCGCTGCAGCCAATTGTGCAGAACCAGCCAGCAAGAGAAGCAGGACATAAGGCCCCCACTTCCTCACACCATCATCACTGTCACCGACATGGTCACAGTGGCAACCCCTCCAGCTATGGCAGCTGCTGGGATTCACATGAAATGGGCCAAACACTACAGAAAGACACATGTGTATAATACAGTATGTGTGTGTGTGCATCTGTGTGTTGTATTTTCATAGCAACCATTAAGTGTGGTATTACTCATCCAGTTTATAGGGGAGGAGATGGGGACATATAGGTGACTACATATGAGGTAAAGATTTCACAGGGAGGTTCTCAGTGCAGGGAGACCTGACTGCAAAATCGTAGCTGTCCATCAAGAGAAGAGGGACGAAAAGTAGGATCAGGATCAAGCGCTTGATAGTCAAATGAGTTTGTGCTGTGTAATATTTCTCCTAAATGAGAAGAAGTGTTTTTGCTGAAGAGAACACACTTACGTATGGCATATATAGTTGGTTACATATGTCATTTTTATATAAATTAAGCCCTTACATATTCATAAATATATATACATATATATGCATTTTACACAGTTGATTTTTATTCTTTGGGTTCCTAAATAATCTGTATGTAGGAGGCACTTAAAATATTGAACAAGAGAGAGGAAAACTGTTCACGTTAACAAAGCTTTTGAATCTACAGCTGTATGTGTTGGGCTCCAAAAGAGATATTTTCAGTTCACCGTACAGACAAATTATACAACCATCTCAGTTACACTCCACAGTCCCAGGATGTAAAGGTGCTTAGATTAGTATCAGTGTTAAAACAGGTTCAAATAGTTTTTAAAAAGCCATGTGACTCTATCAGAAACTATGAAATTAAATCCAGGTTCCTGGCCAGGAAAAACAATAGTCTGTCTTCCAACTCCATAGTACCCAGATGACCCTGTTAACCGTGCCCTGGTGAGCTGAGTCAAGCCTGCAGTAAATTGCACCTTATGATATGGAAATAGCTGCAATTTACTTAATATCTAAATAATCATTTCATAAGATGCCCCCAAAATAGAAAAGAAAATCTTTCTCAGAATACGTCACTGAGAGGAAAGAAGGCAGATAAAGAGAACATTGCATACGAAGTTGCTGACAGTGTGATAATCTATCTGTATATTCAGCAGAATGTTTGGATTAGAATTTGGAAAGGGGAGGATGTCAGAAGAGTAGAGCAGCTCAAAAGCCACCTTGGCGGGACAGAGGGGTGTGAAATGTGAGCGGGAGAGAGAGACAAAGGAGTGAGCAGGAGAAGGACGAGGGGAGGAAAACGGAAGGAAGAGGAGGGGAAGGTGCGAAGAAAAAGGGCACGGCGGGAGTAAGCCAGGGGAGAGGAGTCGGGGAGATAGTTTTGGAAATTGTTTTTGAATTAGGGTCTTTTACACCATCACTTTTCTTCTTCAGGAAAGTTGAACGGATTCTCAACATGATCTTAGGCAAATCACGCTATGTAATTTTCCCACGACCCCAAAGTTATCCTGTTGAAAACAAGACCCCATTACAAATGACACCGCCCTGCAAAGGCTACATAAAGGGAGACAGGGACAGCGTGGCAGTAAAAGCTTTGGGCTGGCAATTGTTTGGCAGCTAAGAAGCACAAATGGCATGAATTTTCTCACAGACAAAATTTAAACAAAAGTTTGTTTTCCAAGTGAGACTTCCTTTTCAGTACTGGGGACTGAAACAAGGGCCTTCAAACTCAGCTACATTCTCAGCTCTTTATATTTGCTTTGAACAGGTGTCAACCAGTTACTGATTTATCCGGGCTGGGCTGGAAATGTGCTCTCTGCTGCAAACCCCCAGCGTGCCGGGATTACTGGTGTACACCACTGTGCAGGACTGATCGTATTCATTGCTTACAACCTCCAGCACCATGCTTAGTAACTGGCACAAAGTGTTCAGAAAAATGGTTTCCTTTTTCTGTGTGAAAATGGTGTAAGAGTATGGTGAAATCAAGTTTGAAAAACAATAGCCAGCCCTTCTTTATGAGCTGTACTAAGCTAAATTGTGCCAGAATACCAACAAAAAAATAAAAATGTAGACTATCTCAATGGCTTAAAGTGATGAGGTTTCACTTCTGAAATAGGCTAGAAATTTATAATGGATTGGCTGGGGCTCTGCATCATATTTGCTGTCTCTAGGACACAGAGAAATGTGGGAAATTCCCTCCCCAGTGTTGCTAGTCCCTAGCAGAGGAGAGGTGTCCTAGAGCCCCAGTCCTGCTGCAGCCCGGGCTCAATGACTGCCTCTTCCCACATTTCCTGGGCTGAAATGTATGCAACTCCAAGAGGACTGGAAATATACAGGCTGCCACCACCCTGGAAGGCGAGGAGACTGAAATAATTGACACAGAGTCTTAATGATCATCAGGCAGTGAGTAATGGACAAATACATACAGAGAAAAGAAAGCAGAAAACTCTTGTAAGCAAGTAACAGTTGAAATGAAAAATCATGTTGGCTCTGTTTGTCTTTCCCTTCTTAACTCTGCAGTGTCTTTTCTGTGGTGCTAGGGATGCAACCCAGGGTCTTGTAGGTGCTAGACATGCATCTTACCACTGAGCTATTCTCCTGGCCTCCAGAGTTGTACCATTTTAATACAGAGAACACAAAAGGAAAATATACCTGACCTCTAACATACTGTGGAGCTATTTTTACAACTGTAACTCTATTTGTAGATCTTCATGTCAGCATGAATATTTATATCCTAAATTTTGGTTTTAGCTAAAATCAAATATTTGGTTCATGTCAAAATTAGCTTTAGAGTGTAGGTGATACTAGAGTTTCTGTATTAGTTCAAGCTAATGTCAACATCAACTGGAAAGCTAATATTTGGAAATTCTTATTTTACTTGCTGTCTTGGAAGGCAAAACACATTTCCAAAATTATTCTTTGCAATTAGCCACAAAGTTGTAGTGCACAAATGTGTAACATCTTCTCTGTTTGCATGTTTAGATGTGTAAATAAAGTTGTTTCTTTGATTCGGAGTGACATTGCATTGAACAGTGCTTTCATGAATCTGTTACCTATGACAATTGTCCAAATGTTCATATTTGTGTATGTATTTAAAATTGTACAACACAGGTGCCGTTGAGGTATTCTCCCTCATGCTGGGGCAGCTACCCCACTATATTTGGCCGTGGTGCCTGAGCAAGTAGCCTGTGCTGGGCGGCCTCGGCCATGAGAGCTGGTGTGTCATGCTGCAGGGCCAAGAGCATACGCGCACCACTGACCCACTCAGTGCCAGCGCTGGCAACCCCTTGCAGGACTCCCACAGAGGCATTCTCCTCTGCAGCATTGTACTCTGTGTTTGAAGGGCTGCATAGACTCTTCACGCTTTCAAAGGGGTGTTCTAGATGACATGTGGATCGCACAACAGAGCATAAGAGAAGCCCGTACCTGGGTCCAGTTCTCAGTACTGTAAAAATAAGTAAGTGCAAGCAAGTTCATACATGTGCATAAATAAATTAAGTTAAATTAAAATGCAAGCAGTCATCATTATCCACAGGGAATACGCTCCAAGCTCCCCCTAGTGGATGGCTGAATCCCCAGCTAGAACCCAATGCTAGGTCCACATTTATAATATACCTATTATAAGGATGAATTTACAAATTAAGCACTGTAAGAGATGAACAATAATAACTGAAAGTAAAATAAAATAATTGTAAATATACAATGACATTGCAACAATTAATTATGGAGATGCTGCCATGGGACTTAGGGGCAGGTGGCACGTACAGTGGAGAGGCATTCACAGACCTGACTGAAGGATGCAAGATTTCTTCATGGTACTGGGAACCATGAACAAGTTAAAATTTATGAGTTCTTTGTTTCTGGAGTCCCCGTTGACATTTTTGAACCTCAGTTGATTATTGGTATAGGAAACTTTGAAAAGCGAAACTGTGAACAAAGCAGAAACACTGTATACATTTTTGGCAGCTTGAGGTACTTTTTTAAAAAGATGAGGAAAAATCTTAAAAATGACCGGATAGTTAATAGAAGTCCTTTAACTATTATGAAAGGCTTTAAAGATCTTGGTAGCTGGGGAAGATTAACCAAAGAAGAAATAAGAAATGTTGGCCTAGGGCTGCAGGCAATTTAAAAGCATCCCTGTAGGGTCTGCTAAGAACATCTAGTACTGATTGATTAGCACCAGAAAAACATCCCTACCTCCCACTGAGCGGAAGACGCCTATCTCGTGCTCTTTCAGAGAATTCTTTAATCTAGACATAGTACTCTGGGTGCACAGTTTTCTAAGTGGCTGATTTGATAACTCAAGTCTCTGGGGTCTTAGAGACACCGTGCATTTGGGTTGGAGGATGAGGGCGTCTTTTTCACTGAGCAGCAGCATTCACCTATGGAAGCCTGCTGGGTAGCACCTGCTCCGCAGCAACGTATTAGATAAGAAAAGCATAAAGCCCCTCCAGTCACTCACAGGACCCTCCCAGTCTGTGGCAGCTACGGTCTTTCTTGCCTTGGGGCATGCCGTTTTCATTTCTCATCCTCCACCGTCCCTGAATACACAGTTTACCTAAAGGTTAAGAATTATGAGTCTAATTAGAAGGATGGAGCAATTCCACTACATTAACATTAATAGTGCATGGAAAGCGCTCCCTGTGGCTTCATCCTTTAGCCAGGAGCCGTGTCCAGGTCTACTCTCTCTCGCCAGCTTTTTTTCCTTCCTGAATCCCTTAATGAAAATCTAATGGCAGCAAGGACACCTGTGCTCAGGAAACAGAAACTGGCCATTGTTCTTGTTCCTCTCTTTCTCATTTCCCCACCAAGGGATGCTAAGGGCAGAATCCTTGAGACAGGTTTGACCGCTGATCAAAGGCAGTTCTTGGGAAAAGAGACCCAAAGGACGCAGAGCGGTCAAGAAGTGTCTGCTGCACACAAGCATGGCAGAGCTGGTTCATCCAGTGATAAAATGTGAATCTTTCTTTTATCCTGGAATTGAAAGGTCATTACAGCAGGGAGTCAATTTTATAAAGGTTAAATGTAAGTGACTGATGGTGATGGATGACAGAGTTCCCTGGCCTTGTGGCACTATTTTGTATCAGACTCTCTAGGCCCATTTCAATCTAGGCACAACCATCAGGGTTTCCTGCCCATCAGTTCAAGAATGCTTCTGCCCTACATTGATCCAGAAATACCTTCTGCATCCAGAACTTCCATAGTATGCACATCCTGAAGTTCCACGAGGTTAATATTTTCCCTTGGAACTTGTACTCTGGAGCTCCCCCCAAGGGAGGGGCAGGTGGTAGAGTAGCTAAAAGATGTTAACCACCTAAGTGAAGGGTTTGGCACCAGCATGTAATACGGCGCTCATTCCGGATGCAATAGGGGCCCCAGAGACAATTGCCCTTCTCTTGAATCATTGTTAGAAAGAAATTAGCCAGGAAACTGAGTGAGATGGAATGAGGTGCCCGTAAATACTTTCTTTGCCAAAGGCAGTCCGATCTTGATTTGTTTGGTCTTATTTCCCCCTCTGAGCCCTCCCTGGTATTCTAGGAGGACTTCAAGCTACAAAACAGAGGAAAGATTTGTGTAGTACATGTAGGATTTTTAAAGAAGTTACTTGGGTCTGGCCATGTAGCACTGGGGAATAATGCTTGGTTGGCACACACAAGGTCCCAGGTTCCATTCTTACCACAGGAAAATTGTTCTTTGCTTTTTGATTTTATTTAGAAAAAACAAGTATGCAAGAAACATATCCAATCTATGATTTCAAATCACTTCCTACCAATAAAGTAGTTTAAATTAAAAAGAAATGAACAAAAATAAGGTCATTGAAAGAGAGAAAGGAAGAAAGTGATAGTTGAGATGGAAACAGCCAGACTGGAAGCTGCTTCTTGAGTGTGGGAAGGTGAGGCAAACAGGGGCGCTTCTCTCTCCTCAGATACCCAGGAGCTCACACACATCTGGTCCTCCTTCCTCTGGCCATGCTGCCGGAGACATGCCTTCTTTTCTCAGCGACTGGTGCTTGGTGAAGTTCCCTGTGAAGCCCAAACAGGGCTTCTACTTTTGGCCTTTCTTTTAAAAACCCAGTTTATATTATCTTTCTGTTACTCATCCACGTTTGTTGTCATAGGTTTCACAATCAGAGAGGATATGCAAATAATGTTTCTATTTCTATCCTCAGGGGCCAGAGCCACATTTATGAGGTATTAACTGATCAGTTCACACACACACACACAATTCCTCTAGAATTTCTGTGATCAAAATTGTCAAAGAGCATGATGGTGACCACATCGTGTGGTAACAGTTGTATACCATCTTTTGATTTAGCAATGGTTGGTATAATTAATCATTTTCTGCTTTTGGAAATACTTGCTTTACTTAGCTTTCAGGATGTGAAACTCCCAGTTTATACCTCCCTCGCTGACTGTGCCTTCCCTACCTTCCTACTTAGTGCTTCCTTTAATTCTTCCCCATAAAACAAGGAGGGGGCCCTGGCTTGGTGCACAGCTCTCCTTCACCTGTGAGTTTTCCTGTGCTCTGGGGTGCCTTTCAGTCATACACCAGAGCCTCTCTTATTTGAATTTTCAGCTGAACATCTTTTTTTAACCAAGATTCATACGTCCTCTGTCCTACTGATCTTATATTGCCCCCAGCTCATTTACTGATCATTTTTCTCCCAATCTGTTCCTGTAGGATTATGTCTCACTTTGTAAATAGTAATCCGTTCTTCCAGACATTTAACCCAATCAATCCTGCAGGGAATTATCCTTCATTTTTCTCTTCTTCCTATGTCTTTTCATAATGTTTCCCATCTTCCAAATAGATCCAGAATTTAGGGTCACCCACCTTGGCTGTTCCCCAGGATCTGGATGCCTCAGTTCTCATTCATACGATTGCAGTTGCCTCCAGAGTAGCTTTCTTGCTTCTCTGCACAACACCCTTGTTTGTTCTTAGCATAGAAGCCAGCGCGTTTCCTCCCCACCCTGAGCTCCAACGCCCTTCCCACTCGGAGTGGGTGCTGGGGCTTCTCAAACGTGCCATTTCCACTTTCTCCCTTTACCTCTTCCTGACACTTACTTTTCACTCTTTCCTTGATCACGCTCAACCTAGTGGGCCTCAGTGTGGTTTTAACTTGTATTCTCTAATAATTGATGATGTCTGCTATCGTTTTCCTGTGCTTATTGCCTTCTCTTTTAAAGAAATGTCTGCTTAAGACTTGTGCCTTTTTAAAAATTGAACTGTCTTCTTGTTGTGTTTCTTCAGCATTCTTTTTATATCCTAGATGCCAGACTCTTATCCAATGTACGACTACAAATATTTTTCCCAGTCTGTAGTTATCTTTTTGCTTTTTTTGATATTGAATTTTGGGGTGATTTAAATTTGATGAAGTCCAATTTATCTCTGTTTTCTTTCCTTATTTGTAAGTTTGATGTCAAATCCCAAACCTCAGAACCATTGCATCTACATATCATTCCCTTGTCTGCAATTCTCTGTTCTAATTGACTATGTCCTGCTCCTTTACCACTCTTAGAACTCTGTATAAATGCAACATTTTTAGCAAGGCCTTCACTATTGACCCCGTTTAGAATTGAAACCCATTCTGCCCACAGCATTCCTTACAACCACCCATTGTTTCAGTTTTCTTGGCCCTAGTGCTCATGTGTAATTTCCTTACTTACATATTTACAAGGCTTCAGCTCCATTTGGCAGATTGTTTTTTCCTGTAAATGCACTATTCTTTTCTCCTTGCCTGCAGCAGGGTCTGGAGGCAGAGAGGTGTTCAGGCTGTCACCAGGGACCTCATACTCCTGTGCATAACCAATCTTACGGGCCTTCCCTCACCTGTCCTTCACTTTATTTCATCATTCGTGTAACTGTCAGTATAATCATTGCTATCAAGCAATATTTAGAAAGGTTCCATCTCCTCATGATACTGTTAAGCATAGCTACAAAGTACCCTTCTGGGATTTCCCAGAAGAAGCTCTATTTAAAAATAAGTTTAGTAGGTGATATAACTCGAGTTTTTCACAAAAACCAGCGACATAAGAAACACCAACTCCACATTACTCCTTAAGAATTTAGTGGCGGTATGCCAGTGCCAAGATCCCTCTGAGCCATAGTTCCTTCATCTAAAATGGGTCTGTTGTGAGGTTTGAAGAAAATCATTCATGAGAAGTTGTTTCCCCACATGCTGGGTGCTTCATTAAATGTACTTGTCATCTTGACCTAGAATAGTCTCAAGAGTTACTCTTATTGAGCTTAATAATAGTAATTAACAGTAATAATGGTGTTACCTTGGTTTAACAGTAAGAATACTCAGTCTTAAAGCATGGCATCTACTTAATTAACACATCAACAATTTAGCATGTGCTTAGAATATTCTTTCTTCGTGGATTTAATTTGGAGATTATGGTTGTGGTGATGACAAGATGGTGACTAAGGTGTGCAACACCGAAGTAAGAATCCTCAGTGCTGATTGGGTAGTAGTAATGCAGTCATAAAAAAGGCCAACTTTTACTGAGCTATGCATCTTTCTCCCTGGCTCTCAGACTAATTTCCTAAATGTTTTGGAAAATTTACATTTCTAAAAGACTAAGTATGAAGGTACATGTTAATATTCCTAATAAGCTTTGTTTATTGGGATCTGCTTTTATATATAATAAGGTATCTACCAGGATAAGAGCAGTGTTTGCTTATTGAATACCTTCTGTGCTAGACAATTAGGCTCATTACTGCAGGTACTACTGCTGAATCTTTTTTTAAATACCTTTGAGCCATAGAAAAAATTAGTAATTTCTGCAAAGGCACATACCTATAAAGAAAAAAGTGGAGATTTCAAACTAATTTGTTTAAATTCCAAAGTCTTAAAATATTTTCACAGTGGGGAAGTGCCGATTTTACAACTCTATTAGTATATATTTAACATGATGTAAAAGGTATCCATTAAAACGTATAATTCACTGGTCTGTCATATTTTTACATTATTACAAATGTCATCACAGTGTAATCTCAAAGCACACTGAAGACCCCAAAAGAACACCTCCTATGGATATCCAGTCCTTCCTTTTCCTGCTCCTCCCCTGCTCCCCTGACCCCCAGCCTAAACCTAGAGCTGATGTATCATCTTTCATTCCTGAGTTTAACAGTTTCTATTTCCTCTCTTTTTTCTTGCTTTATCTAGCTAAAAGTTTATCCACTGTTTTAAATTGATTGAATGTAGTTGTGCAATTAAATATTTCATGTGCACTCAGCAGGTTATGTAGTCAGCAAATACTTTCAGTGTCCTATTGTCTGTTAGATCTAGATAATGTGTAGGGTTCTTTAGCGGCCCATGTTTAGCTGATGTTTTGCTTAATTCTACTTATTATTTACAGAAGGTTATTGAACTGACTCATTATCCATTACTTCAATGTTTTTCTGCTTATGATTTGAGGGTTTAGTTGTTCATATATATTTGTAATTTTTATGTTCCTAATGACATGGTCCTTTTTGTAATTATAAAATATCCTTTCTTGTTTTTGGTAAAATGCCTTTAAGTTATGCCTACAGGGTGTATCTTTTCATAATTCATTTATTTGCAATATATTTGTTTCTTATGACTCAGATCTTTTATAGATTGAACATATGTGCATCACACTTTTTAAATGTGTTCTCTCATTTTCCTATTGCTTTTTGACTGCATTATGTAATCCACTTATATTTGATGTAATTATTAATAAGATTTCCATCTTTCATAGTTCTATGTTTTTCTTATGTCTTATTTTCTCCCCCTCAGGTTTTGACTCTTGTTTTCTTTTTGGTTAAATACATATTTTTTAATATATATTTTAAATTCCTTTGTTATTTCTCCTAATATATTTCTTGAAGCACTTTCCTCTTAGACCTAAATTAATATTGGCATCTTATTTTAAGATAATGAAGTCTGCACTAATATTACTTTAATTTCCAAATTATACAAAAATTTTGTCTACAATATACTGTCTTCTTTCTTCTTTTGTATATTTCTGTATAATACAGATGATATCTTTGTTATAAGTTCAACAGTTTTCTATTTGTTACTTTATATTGTTAATTTTTACTTGTTGAGATATTATATTTTTAAAAGTTCTTTTGTTTTATTTTTCTTTATTGCTTTGAACACATTTAGGAAAGATAATGTATTGGTTGCTGCATTGTGTCAACTTGAGAACTACATAACTAAGTGACTGCAGGGGGCCAGGGTCCCCACTTTGTAAACATCCTGAGCCTGTGCAACAGGAGAGAATGGGGATGTTGTGAGTGCTGCACCTATCCCAGTGGTAGGCTGTACAGAATATGTGAGAGGAAAAGAGGCTTGATCTTCCCCTCTTTTTCTTTTGTTTTTGCTGTCTTCTGTTGCCTTGAAGTGTTGGCCGTGTGTGATGCCACCCTGCCTTGGAGCCACCTGATTACAGACTAAAACCCTCCCAAATTGTGAGCTAAACAAACCTTTCCCTCCTTAATTTTGGGTGTTGGGCATTTTTTTCTCAGCAAAGAGAGAAAAGTAACCAAGACAGATGATTTATGTCTTTGTTCAATTAATTTGACATTTGGACTTCATAAGGGAGTTTTTACTTTAATTCTATGGGCTACAATTTCTTGTTTGTGTCTTATATGTTTTCCTTAAAACTGGGAAATTTAGAAAGCATGTGTTAACTCCAAAATTCATATTGCCCACCTCCAAATATTTGTTTGTTACTATTTGTTATTTTTATTGATGATGTTTGTTTGCTTATGACTTTACAAAGCCTGAAATTTTCTATATTTCTTTCTATGCGTGATCACCACATTTTCCCCTCAGTCAACATTGTGTGAAGCTTATTGAGACCATTTCCTTGACTTCCCCAAACCAGTGAGGGATCTTTCCCAAGTCTAGGCTTTTCTGAAAGGATTTCAATGTATGCTAAGAACCCTGGTGCCTTAATCTCCACAGCCTGTATCTGTAAATCCTCGAGGTTAGGGAAATGCATTTTCAGTTCTCTTCTGAGAATGTGTACATTGATGTCCATGTGCATATACTGTGAGTTCTCCAAAAACATGCTGAAGTTTCAGAGCTGTATACAGACATTTTCAACTTTTCCCTTAACTATTTCAGTCAGCCTCTTCTTACTCCCGAATGACATCATTACTTTGGGCAGCTGCAATATTAAACAATACCAACTGCCTGTTTCCAACACATGCCCTGGGTGAGGGCTGTTTATACAAAATGAGATTGGACTCAGGTAACTCAGAGACAGCTGGAGAAGAATGCTTTGCAAGGAGCTTTGAGAAGAGTGACATAGCGTAGGCTCTCCGCTGTCAGGCTTCTGAGAGGAAGCAGTCTGCTTCAGTCATTCTGCTCCCATGAGTGGCTATTGGGCCACTGCACTTGTGAAACTGATAGTTTTCAGTACTGTTGTGGAGAAGATAGACTTAGGGTAACTGGAAACACTATACAGCTTGCTGTTCATAATTGCTGAGGCCCAGCTATTTTTCTTAAACAAACATTTCTTGGATTGTTATGAGCCTTTAAGAGTACAGTGTCCAGGGAAGGTAAGAATGAATTATCATCCCCAACTGCATTTCTGTGCTGTACTCATTGTCTGGGGCACAGGCAATGTTTCCCTGATAACAAACTAGTTATTGTACCAGATCCAAGGTCTGGAAGGGCCACCTGGCTAGCTGTCCTTGTAAGCCTGAAGCTCTGTGTTTATGAGTCCTTTCAGGGACATTTCCTGTTGGTGGCTTTCTTTTCTCCTGTACATGCGACAGACATGCCTGTCTCACTGAGTAGCTAATGATTGTTCATGGAAAGCTGGACATTTTAGATAATTTATGGTCACAATTTTATTGCATTTCTCCACACTCTAAGGCTTATTGCTGTTGGGTTTTTTTTTTCTTTTCTCACCACTTGTTCCTTTACTGACTCTTCTTCACCAATTCTGTATGTTCTATATTCCCAGCAGTTTGTTGCCTCCAAGCTGGCTGAGAGTTTTTGTTTTTATTTTTCTTTGTAGACCTGGGTCCCTCGTGGCTGCACCTGGGTCAATATAAATTAGTGATGAGCCACTGGTTGGTCAGAAGATTTCTGGAAGTACTGCGTCTTTGTATCTTCCACATTTTGCCAAGGGAAACAGAGTGAAAAGGTGCACGTGGACTCAGGCTTTTTACAAGATAAGCTTAGTTGTCACCCAAACTTGTGTGGAGCCCCGAGGTCAGCCAGGAATGAAGGAGTGGTACTCTCCTCTTTCTGGGTGGTGCATTTTCTTTCTTTTTTAAAATTATTTTAAAAATAAAAGAACGAAATTATTAACAAATAGGCATTCACTTAAAAATAGCACAAGAACTCTATACAAGCAATACTGAACTACAGACAAGGTGACAGGAAATTAGCAACGGTTGCTATATTATGTATTGATAACTTCAAAGTCATTACTCAGGAAAACAAACATAGGAAGTGCGTTTTCTTAAATACCAGAGAAGCTTCGAGATCCCTGGCAACATGTAGGACCTTCTTTAGGGTTTCTACGTTCTTCAGGGCCCTCATGATTTCCTACTGCATTCTACACCAAGCCCTTGTTTGCCTCAGTTGAAATCACTGCCTCACATTGCTGAGATGGTAACTCAGCCTGCTATTGTTTGCAGGCCCAGGGAAGTGGCTTTCCATCTTTGCAGTCCCGCTGAGCAATGACAAACTAGAGCTATTGCACTGTGAGAGCAGAGATTTGCCAATGGAAATGCAAATTCACCCAAAACTCTGACTGTACCTTGGTGATGGAGCCCAGAAGGGCTCAAATCTTCCTGTTGCCTATAGGATTGCAGGTTTCTGGTGAAGCAGCTATGGAACTCGGGTGGGAGGGTGAATGAGAAGGTGACATACACCACTGTCTCACTGAGACTCAGTGGTCTCATTTGCATGGGCATTTTGCATTTCCTCCTGTGCCTTAGGCTAACTGCTAGAGTTCTGAAGTAGTTGATTTCAGTTGTTTTCCCTGTATTTTTGTTGTTTTGAATCGGGAGTAAATTTATTAAGTTTCTCTATCTGAAATTTTGCAAGAAATGCTTTTTTTGGTAGACAGTCTCACTCTGTTGCCCTGGCTGGCCTCAAACTCCAGTCTGCAACTGAGCGTCCCATTCCAACCTCCCGGTAGGTAGGACTACCAGAGCTTGTCACGCTTGCTGAGCTATTATCATTGTTATGGTGATGACTCCGTTTTAGTGCTGAGGATAGAACCTGGGGCTCCAGGCACAGTAGTCAAGCACTCTGCTACTGAGCTGTAACTCCATCCGCCAGACAGGGTTTGGATAAACTGTACCTTTGTGCCATTGGCTGAAAAGCATGTGGGATAAATAAAGGTACAAAAATAGAATACCAACAGTTTTATGTACTTTATAAATAAACTGTTTCAATCATTCTATAAATGCTTATTAAAGGTAAATGACTAAATGATCATCGTAAACTTTCTCACATATCCAAAGTGACTATGCTTCTGTTATTGCCTCAGTAGTAGCAGCAGCGGGGCTGTTCGTGTGTTTTAAAGTGTTCGTTGTTGTTGTTGTTGTTGTTCTGTTTGCTTGTATTGAGATAGCATTGGAGTGCGCGGTTGGGGTGCTGGGCTTCAACTTGTGATCTTTCTGCCTCAGCTTCCTGAGTAGTCTGATTACCAAGCAAATGCTACCATTCCCAGTGTAACTTCAAAAAAAATTCACTGAGGTAAAAAATCAACTATTTTCTGAAAATAGAAAGGATTAATTTACGTGTTGATCTGAATTACTGATGAGTTTTTGTCATTAGAGTATGGCTGAAGCACTGACCCCAGCTGTGGGTGTCTGTGTGTCCACCTTTTCCCCACACACTGTGTAGGTTCTCACTTTAGGCTGCATGTGTTGGTCTAATATCCGTTTCTGTCCAGGGTGAACAGGTCCCAAAACTGAGGTACCCGCAGATGAATAAAAAGCTAGAAGTAAAAGAAATACACGAGAGAGAGTGTCCTGGGAATCGGGGTTACAGTTCTCCTGTCTGCAGCCCCAATCACCTTTTCCGTGACCTTTTATTGAGATAAAACAAAAGAGGCGCCTGGGCCACCGGGTGGATAGTAACCTTTTTAGCAAGAACAATACAACTCAATTACCATAGGCGTGAGACTTGACTAGATAGCTGGCCTGTTAACATTCCTTTTCTACGTAACACAGCAAAACATTTAGTGTGGGCTCCAGGGCTTACAAAGCTTTTGTTCGACTTCTCCAGAACACAACTTAGGTCCGGTTATACCTAAGGCAATACATTGAAAGATTAACTAAAGAATGCCCTTCTCCACAGCATGATTGGTCATTGCTGCCTTTTTCAGTTCCTTATAAGTAAACATATAAGGAATTACTCACCCAAGTCATCAGTGTTTAGTCGACTGCCCCATTAATCATCAGAAGCAAGGAGGTAGTTGTAGGTTTGCTCACATTATATTCTGCCTCCTAGTGAAGTCTGGACACACTTAGATCTTCACTATTTTCCTGATTATAGAGAAGAAAAGGCATCTAGTCAGTCTTGCAAAAGGTTAGACAACTACCATTTACTGACCGACTAATCACCTAACTTCATTGACTGGGTCATGGTTTTGACTGCACAGTACCACCGGGAAGGTAGGAAGTTGTGAAATGCCACCTTGGACGATTCATTTTTCTTTCTCTGCACAAAGCTTGGGGTTCCTTCGAGCCATATTGTACTAAAGAATGTCATCTTTCCAAAGGATGAGGTTTATCTTCCATGAAACAGGCCATTTGCAAAATTAATAGGAAAGTTAGCAAACGATAACAGCACATTAGCCGACCATCATAGTTTAGAGTCTGGACTGGGGAGGGAAGACAAAACTAAATGTGTGAACAGAAGTTCCACAAAATGACAGAAAGCACCAGGCTGCGAGGGAGGCCGCGGCCACTCCAATGAAGCCTGCAAAGCGCTATTAGCATGTGGTGCTACCAGTGTCTGAACGGACATGCACCCACAGGGCTCACCAATGGGCTTTGCATCCAGAGCTGACAATCTTAGTTACCAAATGCATTATATTGCAGCAAAAATGCCAGAGTTAATTATACTAACCATTTTTTACTTACATACAGTTCCGATTGGACATTTGCCTTACTGATTTGACTTGCCCTTACGATATGCCAAAACCCTGCTTGGGACTATTGTTGGCATGTGGAGAGTTAATTCTCTTGTGTACACTGGAGACAGCTACTCTTCGTTATGGTTGAGGTCTGATCTGCCCCTTAGAATCCCACATGTTCAGAGTGTGGCTTTTGAAGGTGACTCTCATGAGGGCCCTAAATTGGTCCACTGATTAGTCCATTGATGAGGTAGTAGTTTGACGACATCATTAAGATGGAGGGAAAGAGGAGGCGGGTCTAGGTTAGTGGAGCAGGTCACGAGGATGTGACCTGGGCGTTATAGCTGGGACCAGCTCCTCTCCTCCAGGCGCTCTTTCTCTCCCTCCCTCTCCCTCTCCTTCTCTCCCTCTATCTCCCTCCCTTCCTCTCTCTCTCTGTTTCTTTGTCTCTGTGTCTTTTTCCATCTCTGTATTTCTGTCTCGCTCTGTTTTCTGGCTGCTATTAGGTGAGAATTTTTCTTTTCTTCATCAAATCAGATTGACAGGTTGACTTTCTACACCACCTCAGACCCACAGCAATGGAACCAGAAATCACTGACTAAGACTTCTGAAACCGTTAACCAAACTAAAACATTTTTCTTTAAAGCTGGTGGTGTCAGTAGGCCTAGAGGCCATACTGCCTTAATACATGGACTTTTCCATCGGTAAAAGACTTGGATGTGTTTGTGACCTTGGGAAGTTATTGAGACTTAATTTCATTATATGTAAAGTGAGAATAGCACCACCAGAGTAGCTTTAATCGTGTAGATTCCATGAGAAATACTTAACTGATGTTAAATACAGATAACAATGAATTCTTTGTTAGTGCAAGACAGGTGCAAATAAATTGACATCCATTACGTCATTGATTTCTTATAGCAAATCTGTAAGGTGGGAACTACTATGAGCTACATTTTACACGCGGGGAAAATGACCTTCGACAAGACAAACACCTTCCCAAGGTGACAAAACCAGAGAGACTGAAGTCAGGGCCCAGGCCCACGGCATCTGGCCCTAGCGCCTTGACCCTCTTCGCTGGGCATCAGTGCCTGTGGGGTGGTGTCAGCAGATGTCCGGTTCCTTCCTCGGCCCTTTTACCCCTCCCCCCTCATGTCAACCGTGAGAATCAAAGTTCTATTTGAGTGCTTTTTTATCCAACCTCAGAGGTACACAGTTTTCCTACTGCTTAATAAAGCCTTTTGATCTTCAAAATGTAAATGCTGGAGAGCCGAGGTGCT
Source organism: Dinomys branickii (assembly GCA_004027595.1). Lineage (NCBI taxonomy): Eukaryota > Metazoa > Chordata > Mammalia > Rodentia > Dinomyidae > Dinomys > Dinomys branickii. The sequence goes on along the minus strand of PVLD010005976.1, from coordinate 45,735 downwards.
CCTGGATGAAAATCCCCTCGGATGCGTCTTTTAATTTCAACTGCCAGAGTGCAGGGGTTCGTTTCTCTTTTGCCTCTCGTATAAATTAAATAAGACATATTATTTCCATTTTCCTGTCTCAGCTCTTGCCTACTCCACTATTTTGGAGGTTGTGCAGAATAAATACTGTAAAATGGCTCATTTCTGCTTACACTTTATTTCATAGTACCCACATCGATCATCTCAATCACCTATAGAAATATTTGTGTCAAAGGCTAAGGCAGCTGATAAAATTTCTTCCTTGCAGGTTATGAGGCTGAGTATCCCAGACTCTCTGCATTGAAAGAAAAATAGTTACATTTGGTGTTTGTGATGACTTGAGGTAGTGAAAACATTTTTACTGCCAACAAAAGCAGTTTTATGGTGTTCAATCCTGAATCACTAAAATCTGGATTTTCAGTAGAGCAAATTGTACTGCTTACAACCGAGTTTCTAAAGTGAGTGCAATTTATTATCTAGCCAGCCTTCATTGGCAAGTGTCTATGTGGTTAATGCTTTTTAAGAGTCTAGAGACACCCAACACTTAAAATAAACCTGAGTGTGTGTGTGTGTGTGTGTGTGTGTGTGCGCGCGCATGTGTGTTCCTGTGTGTTACTGGATGTTTCTGTGAGCAGCTAGGAACAGGACATAAGCTTAAATGCTGAACTCCTAAGAAGATGTAAGTGTTAGAGGCCTCATGCTGTAATTCTGGGTTCTCGTCTTTTGCTGTTGTTACCCATTATGTCTTTCATTTCATATTCGTTGATTAATTTCTCATAGATCGAAGTTCCCTCTACACTTTAGCGAGGAACTCACAACTGTTTTCTAGAGAAGAGGAGGCACAGTGAAGTGAGACCTGGGGCCTGACCCTTGGCACATGAACTCTTAGCCCCATAGCACCTTCCGTAGAAATACATGGGCACTCTTCTACTTTTGAGTAGACAGTGGTATGTGAGGCAGGAGTGAGTTCCATTCCATGTTTTCTTTATGAATGGCTTCATTTGTGCAGAGCACTCAGCTAAATGCTACCAGTTGGGAGAGGTCCATAGATACTAACGCAGATAGCCACCCCCCCTTACTGATGGATTTTGACTTACAATGGTGAGAAAGTGATAGACTTGCAGAAGGAGCTAGGGAATTTGAATTTGGATCTATTCCTTAGCTGGAAAGATATGATTTGATATATTCGCTCTCGGTGCTGGGCAGAGGCAGCAGCTTTGGCTCCCAGTCGGCCCTGCCATCCTGAAGGTGAACAACTCACACCTATGTCCTGCTGTGCTGCTCAGCTGAGAGGCTTGATGGGTCAGGAGTGAGTAAAGGTATTTTCTACTTAGATGTTTTCAAGTGACAATGGGTACAGCAGAACCCTATCTTAAATTGAGGAGCATCTGTACGTAAGTTACAATCTTTTTCTTTAAGAAGGGTGGTATATTTTAGAGGAGTGGGGTAGGGAAGGGAATATGGACTGAAGAAGAACCGGAAGGACAGCACAACATTTTTGTGAATAACATTTTTGTGAAGAAAAGAAGCACATCAGTTCTGAGGAGATTTAGAGAACTGCGAACTGAAGTAGTAGAACATTTGTGGAGTCCTGCCATGTAAGGGAGTGGTAAATATTCATTAAAGATGGCCCGTTTGCAGGAGGAGAAGACCTGGGTCAACAGTGCAGGAAGGGGGTGAAGGACAGAGAGAGGGAGAAGGAGAAGGAGCTGAGCCCCACCTGTCCCCCATCCCTTTGCACAATCCGGAGGTAGGTGTGTAGTTTTCTTAGTCATCCAAATCCAGCTGCCACTTGGTGGCAGAAGTTTGAAATACAAGACTGGAAAGGAATCCCACTGAGACTCAGTGGGCCAGTAGAGTTCTAAGAAATAATAAAACAGTTCCTTTAGCCACAGCCACTTGGGATGATTTCTCACACAGCAGTATGTAAGTGAGGAGCTTTGAGGCTAGGATAAAACCTGTTTAATATGCAGGCATTATTTGTACCAGAAGTTATGAGAGGTCATTTTCCATTTGCTGATTACTGGATATGAATTTTTTAACTCATTTTTAAAAGTCTCAAATAGATTCCCTGATGAGCACTGTCCAATAAAACTCACTGTAATGGGTGCAGTGTTCTATAGGTGCACTGTGGTGTGGCAGCCTCTAGTCACGTGTGGCTAAAGAACGTTTGAAATGAGTGTAGTAATTGTGAATGAAGAACTCAATGTTCAGTCCTAGGTAATTTTAATTAATTTAAACTCAAATTAATTTAAACTGTAGGCAGCTACTATTTACAGCTGTAAAATTTAGAACATATACATTTGAGTGGTAGATCATACAATTTATTTTGCACTTTGGTTTATGATCCAGATATTGAGTTGAGGGTGCAGGGATTGGCCCAGTTTGTGGTCATGTTCTTTTAGGTGTGCAGGTCGTTAGCTGAATGATTAGTGCTGTAGGGAGCTGGGCAGAGGACAGGGCTACCACTAAGATCTCTCAGACATGTAAGATTCAGGACTGTTAGAAATGTTTCAACCCAGCTGTGTTAGTTACTTTTCTCATTGCTGAGACAAAATATCAGACCTCCAAAGTTATTGAAGAAAAGGTTTATTTAGCTCATAGCTGGTAGCGATCTCAGTCCATATTTGGCAGGCTGAAAGGCAGGGTGACACATAGCAGACGGCAACAGGTGATGGTGGCGGAAAGCGGAAGGCAGCCAAAGTAACGAGAGTGAGACAAGTGTCTTTCTGTCTCATATGTTGCACCCAGCCTACTGCAGTTAACACAGTGCCTACCCAATCAGTGGACTGATCCAGCAATCACCCTGCCTCAGTCCCAGCCCCTTTAATGCCACTGTGGCACCATAAATCAATCACACACTGTAGATTCAGCCATCTGCATAAAAGCACTATGACCCCTGAGGCTGTGGGGAGACATCTAGAAAAACCATAACTCCAGCTCTTCTGCTTGGCGGCTTGAGAGCTGCACTACAAGAAAGACCCTCACTCCTGTGCACACAGGTGCAGTTCCTATGTGCAGCTCTTCATTTAAAGGCAATTCAGTTTGTTCAACGGGCTTCAGGTAGAACTAACACAGGTCTCCCTCAACAGGTATTAAGCAGGTATTAAGCATTTCATTCGAGAGTTTAGTACTCTAACACTCTTCAGACATCTTTAACACTTTTTTTTTTTTTTTTTGGCAGTACTGGGGATCGATCGCAGGACCCTGCGCTTGCTAGGCAGACGCTTATTCCACTGAGCTATATCCCCAGCCCCCTCTTCAGACATCTTTAAATATTAACTTTTAATTTTTAATCTGAAATGCACAGCTCTAGATGTTCCACTGTGGTTCATGGGTTTCTTTTACCTCAAGAATTACATTTTTTTAAGTTGCTCTCTGTAGCTCTTAGAGAACATCGCTGTGAAAGGTGCTGGGTAATCACGGGAAGCAATTGCTATGTTCAGAGCTTTTAGCACTTCCTTACCACAGAAGCTACAGAACAACCTGAGAGGGGGAGGCAGGAAGTGCCGTTGGAACTACAGCATGTCTGTAAATGGGAAACGACTGCTTTTCTTCACAAAGCTCACGTTCTCTTGTACGGCCTCCCGATTTTAGCAATTACAGAAAAATCATTTGCAATTAGTAGTAAAAAGCACATCCAATTATTAGAGCACTAAAATGTTGAGAAATGCTCATGGATTAATTTTGTCCCTTTACCCTATTGGCTTGTAATGAGGCTGACATTTAGTTGCAAAAATATCACTCAAAAAGTGAAGAATTTATTAAGGTACCTTTTACTGGCACTACTTCTGAATGGATGGGGTCCAAATTTCTGAGGCTGTCATATTCATAATGTGCACACTGGATTCCTGGGGTCACATTCTTCCTAGACCTTTCTTTTCTCTTGTAAATACTGGAGGAAATATTGCTATCTAGAAGACACTCTTTGCTAAGGTCTTCCCGTAAATATCTCCTTCCAACCTGTGCTTCAACCAAGCTTCAAAGTAGCTGCCGCCATCATCAACCACAAAACTCCATAATTGGTATTTTTAAAAATTTATTTTTCTAAGATGAGGTCCCACTCTGTTGCCCAGGCTGGTCCTGAAACTTCCCACTCAATCATGACTGAGTCTCACCCTCCTGCCTCAGCCTCCTAAGTAGCTAGCAAGGAACACAGGCAGTCACTGTGCCTGACTTTGGCATTTAGTTTTTTGAAATGCAACTTTGACAGAGCCTTTGGCAATAGTATTTGGGGCATTGCTACTGTAATTCTTTTTTCTGAGCAGGTAGACCCTATGGGATTTGGGAGAACAGGAATGCTTTCAGCAGTCAAATGGTGTGGCTTGATTCATATTTTAGAGTTTCCACTTTGATGGTAAAAGTCAGAAGATTGGTTGAGGGGAAAGGACTAGGTGGGGAGATGAGTTCAGATTCTGGTAGCTCAGTCTAAGTCAGCACCAAGGAGTTTGACACTATCAGCAGTGGAGATAAACTTGGGAGAAAACTTCAGTTAAAAGCATATCAACCTTTGACGAGTATTTCAGAAGAAACATAAAGATGTGAATCAGAATAAGCTGAGATTCTGGGATAAGTCTTAGAATGTTGATGTCATGACAGAACTAATGAATAATGCAATTAATATGTAGCCAAGGAAGCTTTCCTTACATATGCAAACTGAGAGACCCTGAGTTTATTCGGGGACTTAGAGTTAGCTAGCAAATGATAAGACTTAAGGGAAAATTACAAACCCAACTTGTGAATTACAGAATCAGATGAACCTGTTAAGTAATAATATATTGCCAAACTGATGAAAAGCCATTACCCTTAAATAATAGCTCATATCTGAGAGGTAATTATTACAGAAGGAGATTATGGGTGGCTCCTGCTGACAAGGTCAATTATCTTATACCCATGTAAAATGTATTATGAATAATTCACCAGGAAAAGTTGGTTCTAAAACATGTTAAAAATAGGAGGTGAGGAAAACATTGGGATCAGTGATAATACAAAGTAGCAGGTAGATACTAATCGGAGCAGGTAGGTAATTGCAGATGTACTATTCACATGTAGGGAATGAGAGGCCTTCATTAGGATGGCCTTCCCAAGGGCGCATTCAACCCATGCTGCGCTTATGGTCTTGGAGACAGTCGTATTGTTAATAAGACCATAACCATTTCTATTTTGCATGCCACCACACCCAGCTCAGGAGTTATCCACTAGGCATTTATTATTTTGCTTAACTTTGTACTAATTCTTGGAGATTTAGTAATAAAATCAAAGTCCTGTTCCTCAGAAACTCATAATCTAATTGAAGAAATAAGCCAATAGACAAATCATTTTAAATAAAATAAGTATTTGGGGGAGATAGTTATTTACATAGTTTGACCCAGAGAATAGGCCCTTGAACAACACTGGGTCTGAGCAAGTCATGGAAGATGAATGGAAATTATCCCAATTAACACAAGTAGGCATGCAAGTAGGGTCAAGGCCAGACTATGAACAAAGACTGCAAAGGCAGAAAGCCTGCGCGTACATGTATGCAGCTGGTGGCCGTATACATATGCATGCATCCATACCTGTGTTGTAGACATGTAAATAAACATCTGTGGAGAGACATGCACATATTTTGGTATTTACATATGTATGTATAAATACTTGTATATACACAAAAGACTGCAATTTCAACTTATAATTTCTATGGTCCCTAGTTCAATTTCTTTTGCTCTAAAAAGTTAACTATAGTCTTCTGTGCCGAGCAAAATTAACGTGATTTTTGTGTCATTAGCTTTGTCTACTCGTGCGTGATGTAGGATGCTGATTCATTCTTCGGTAGAACGAAAGGAAGAAGGGGAATGAAGGAAGAAAATAAGAGAGAGGCTGGAAGGACCAGTTCTACTCTCCCTCTCACACTCCCTCTTTTTACAAGTCATCTTCACTCACTGGAAACCTTTCTAGAATGAATATGTATTAGTTGTAAAATTTGAAGTAAGTCATGCTTTAAAAACATGCTTAAAAACCTTTATATTCTTCATGGGTATAAATTCTTGTTTGGAGTGAAAAAGCGAAACAAAACAACAGAACACCTTTATATGGGTCAAGAATGTATTAAGTTTCAGTAAAAGATTTATTATAGAGAAGGTCTATTATAGAAAACCATTCAGTCCTTGAAGGTCAAGTTAATTCTTGAGACTCATTCAGAACACAGTTTATTCAAGTGGTCTTACATGGGTCAACACGCCTTGTATTAGTTATTTCTCTGAGTACTCTTCCTGTCTTGTTCGAGCTCTAAATTCAAGTTCCCAGGGTACTTGTTTCTGAATAGTATGAATACACAGAAAATGTTAAAATGTTTTTTTCCTTAAGTTGTTATGCATTCTCCTTTGCAGTACTGTAGAAGCTTAATAGATACCCCTGTCTCTAGCTTCTTCTTTAAGGAATATTTATTTTCCAGTGTTGCTAAGTTCTTGCTATTCAGAAATCCTGCATCGGATCACTGGGCTACCAGATACATACTAGACGTTTTTTTTCTATTATTTTGCTTTCCTTTTTTTTTTTTTTTTAACCTGGGATTTAATGCAGGAACACTGCAGAGCTGAACATCTGCAGCCCTCTTTTATTTCTAGTTTTGAGATGGGGTAGTCCTAAGTCTCTAATTTGCCCAGCCTGGTATCAAACTTGGGAGGCTGCTTGCCGCAGCTCCCAGAGTGCTGGGCTCACATGGCAGGCAGCGCCACGCCTGGCACAGGCTAGACATCCTTGCGTGTCGCTCAGCGCCACGGTGACCTAACAAATCCTACCTTTTTCAGCCCTGCTCCTTTACTCTGCTCTTGTTCTACGAGCCAAGCTGTTCCCAGCCAGGGTCAAGGTTCATCCTTAGCTCCTCGCGTTTCCTTACTATCCCCTCCCACATTTTCTCCATCTTTCAATTTCCCTTATTCATTCAGATTTTATCTAACACGATCTCTTCCCAAACTGAATGAATATTAAGTATTTACTATTTCATATTTCTAACCTGGAATTTAGAATATTTCTGAGATTGTTTCTTTTCATTTCATTTATCTTATACCATATTGTGAATTCTGAAAGGGAGAGGTGTCTGTCTGTCTGTCTGTCTGTCTGTCTGTCTCTGCATTCCAGCAGATTGCTGACAGCTATTTAAAAGTCAGCCAATGTTTGAATGATGGATAATTCTTTCCTCATAGTCACTGGTTCTGTTTTTCAATTGCACCATGAACTTCTATGACCTGAGATTTTTACACACACCATTATCTGAGAATAAATTGCCTAACATATGAGATAAATGTCATGTTTTCTGGCTTTTATGACTGAGACCACATGGCTTTTAAAGTTTAAAACATAGATGCTCTCTGGTCCTTAACAGGAAAATCTGTGGACCATATTTTAAGGTACTGTCTTTGCAGTAATTTGTTAAGCAGCAAGTGAACATTGAAACACCTGCTCTCAGATTTCAGCTGCTTCTTGGAGAGTGACGGAAAGAAGGATTTGAGAGGTGATACAGGTTAGACGTAAGGTATTGATGTACAGATGCCCTGGATGTGGGAGAAGCCTCTGGCCACTAAGCCCCTCATAAGTTGAAAACACTGTAAACTAAAAATGCATTAAATTCCTCTGAACCTAACACATCCCGTAGCCAGGTGTCACAGCCCCCTGTGGTGTGCTGTCTTCTCACCGTGAATACATGTCTGATTGTTATTATTCCCACTAGCTTGGGAATAATACCAAAGCCTAAAGTTCAAAGCACAGTTTCTCCTCACTGCACATTGCTTTCCGAGGCTCACAAAGTCAAAACACCCAAAATCAAGACATGGTTAAGAAAGTGACAATTTTTTTCAGAGGCCGGTCCATGCAAATGACAATCAATCCTTGTTGTTGTTTCAGAGCAGTTTTCTCTTTCTCTTCTTCCTTACTTTCTTTTCTCTCCTTGGAAAAGAAAATAACACAAAATAAGTAAAATTAGCCTCTAGTTATGTACAGATGGTGCGATTAGAATTGATTGAGACATTGTTTTCTGTTGCTGTGAAATGAAAACCAAGACTGCACCATGTGGCAGCCAGGGTGGTGAGCCAAGAGGTCTCTGGGGCAGGTCTTGGAGGGTAAATGGGTCCTTTCCGTGCTCTGTATCCTTTATTCATGCTCAGCCCTTTCTCGTGACTCCCCAAAGGGGACATCCATTTGCCCTTTTGAAATTAGATAATTCTTTTTCTCTTGACTTGTGAATGTGTTCTTGTGAATTGTAAAAGTATTTACTGATAAATTTTAGTTTATGGGAAGGAGGCAGCTTAACAGTGTGCGAAGGATGTAAATTTCAGCCTCACTGTTTGGAGCTGAGCAAGGTACTTCAGGCTTTCTGTGTATCATGTTTTTATAAACTATGGATGAATTGAAAACATAATTGGCACATGATAAGTGCCTTTTCATCTTATCTATAATAAATATATAGTCTTTCACTGTGCTTAGAGATGATATCATTCAACAACTAAAATAAACATCCCAGGAATATCGTTGCTTGTTGAGCACTTTTGAACAGGGATCACCATTTGTTGAGAAAATGTGTGTGCCATACATTGGTCAGTTTCCAAAGTTACTAAGAAGATCACTCGACAGAAATATTTCAAATATGACGACTCAGAGATATTAACTCTCCAGTCTATTGGGATATAAGGTCAAGCCAGATTTCATTCAATCTTTCTTTCTTTCTTTTCTTTTGTTTTTTGGAGACAGGGTCTTGCTATGTATTTCAGGCTGAACTTAAACTCATTATGTAGTCCAGATTTGGCTTGAACTCACAGTGGGCTTCCTGCTTCAGTCTCCCTAGTGCTGGGATTATGAGTGTGTGACTCCAGGCCCAGTTTGTATTTTCTGAAGCAAGAATGTTAACAAGTGATGTGGGTGGAGCATTTACCATGTCTATTTCTAAGCACTTTGCGTAGCATAATCATTTTATTCCTCATGCATTTTGTGGTCCTTGGTAGTGATATAGATGTGCCATAGTGGGCTATACTTGGGTTACTTAAATTTATTTTTCTACCTTACCCCACTGGTCTGGGCCAATCTACTGTCAATAGCATGAAATAATTTTCCCTTTTGTGAATTTAAAACATTTGAACCTACTATTATTTTGCTACATGATGTTATATGCCAAAACAAACACAAAAAAGGAAGCTAAAAAATCAACCTACTTGCAAACTGTGTTTCTGCATAGTTGGTTCTAAGTAGTTGGGGTTGAGAATGAGCTGCAAACTCTGAGAGAACATTACTGCACTCAGCTGAAGATGTTTGTGTGAGTCATGAACTGTGAGATTTCCTTACTCACTGTATACACTGTACTCAGGGGATCATTGCATTCCGTCTGAGTTCTAGCTTTCTTTGGAGCACTGATACAACTCCCCACCAGTGCTTTCCAGCGTTAAAATATCTCAGTGGAGTTTCAGTGGATTTCATTACCAGTGAGGGCTTCAAGCTCTCACAGGCGGATGATTTGAGCCTTGTCAGTTGCTGTTTCTCTTTTTTTTTTTACACCCTAGACATTTTTTGTTTAGTTCCTTCAGGTATCATTAAATTATTAAGTACTCTGGGGTGGACCTCGTAAGTGCCAAGGGCGGAGTTTAACCCCATCAGCCTGTCTCCAGAATCGCTTGCACTTTGTCAGGTATCAAACCCCATGTTATTTTCTATGGTGAAATGCCAAGTGCCTGAACATAGTTTGACATTATCTCCACAGTTATATGGCTATATGTAAATAATATATAATCCTAAATAACATACAATTTGGTAAATAACATACAATCCTAAATTTGTTTGTTTGTCTGTTTCCAGTGGCATAACAATATTTAATAATAACACCCCCCTCTCTCTATATATATATATGTGTGTGTGTGTGTGTATTTATTATAAATTCTAAATTCACTGATATAAGAATGCAGATAAAAGCAAAACTATATATATTCCTCATTGTGAATTCAATTACAGTGTATATATTTTATTTTCATAGGTGTTTACTTTTTGAGCAAATTCAGATATTCACAGTAAATCTATGATGACAAAGAAATAAAATATAACTTCAAAGAGAATGTCAGTACATATAGTCACTCACACTGATGAATAGGGCTAAGGAAAACAAGGACAGATGTCAATTTCTTCAAGAACCAAAGTTTTTAAGTACTAGTGGTTGCTTTCCCAAATTTCTTGGGTCTGACAGTCTCATGCATACAACCTTACACACTTTGAATGGAATCTGCGTTACTAGCACATTTTTCATCAGCTTCTCGAGTCTAGGGATCCAGCCCGGACTGGTGGTGTTTCTGTGTGAGGGCGCTTCCGCTGTGGGAGATTCACCCTCAGTGTGCTGGCCCTGAAAAGCGGAGCTGCGCTGAGATCGCAGCAGTGTTGCCCGGGCTCTGCGGTGCTCCTGCCCTACTGCGCACTTACCGGGGTCAAAGAACAGTGCCGGGCCTGGGCGTAGCTCAGCAGCAGAGCACCTGCCAGGATGCGCGGAGCCTGGGATTGATCGCCAGCCCCCTGCGAAAGAGTGGTCTCCAGATCTCAAGTAACTTTAAAGTATAGTAAAATCATTACAAAATCATTAGTGTTCCACGGTCCTTCTTTGAATATGACTTCTCAATTGTGATTTTCTGTATGTCATTTTAATAATGATATCTCACACCTGATTCCTTAAATTTCTAAATTTTATTTTTTTTTAATTTTTTTTTTTTTCCGGTACCAGGGATCGAACTCAGGACCTTGCGCTTGCCAGGCAAGCACTTATGCCACTGAGCTATACCCCCAGCCCCCAAATTTCTAAATTTTAGCCATCAGCTCTCTTGAATCAGTATAAGCTGACAACAAAAGAACACTCTATGTATCAAAAGAATTTGCAAACCGCAAGAAGCCCGTCACTCCTGTTACACTTGGTGCAGTGCACCTCAACTATCAGGCATTTTCAAGTCTTCTAAAAGTCACCAAGCATCTCTGAAACCAGTAAAGGATGTTTGAGCATGTCTACAGAAAGAATATGTCAATCAAAAGGCAACTCTGGGGCCAGATGAAAGAGTATGGACCAACAGATACCTAATACTAATGCCTCATTGCCAAACTGTCCTCACTGGGCAAATGGACAAAAGTATCACACTCCCTGCTATTTGGGTGACCATTGCAGGAACTGGAAAGTTCTCAGTAGGGTCATAGGTTCTCTGTGTATGCTTTTGCGTTTTAAAAAAATGACGTAGTATTTTCTTCCCATTTTATTATTTATTTAGTCAGTTAGCTTTTTTTGTATTTTGGTGCTGAGGATTGAACCCAGGGCCTTATGCATGCTAAATATAATCTGTTATGCTTAGCATCCGTCCCAGCTACCATCCCAACCTCTGCTTCCATTTTAAAGTCAATGAAATTGAGCCTAAGAGAGGTGAAATAACTTGCCCAGCTACTTATCTGTTGAGAAGTAGAACACATTCTAAAGCATTAGTTGTTACATTGTATAGATTAAGGTAGAGAAGCTATAAGTGTACTCCAGTGGTAGAATGTATCTGTGCTTGACATGGGTAGGCCCTGTGTTCAGTCCCCAGCACTAGACAGCACCAAAATGAAAGAAAGAAAGAAAAAAGAAGGAAGGAAGGAAGGAAGGAAGGAAGGAAGGAAGGAAGGAAGGAAGGAAGGAAGGAAGGGAGAGGAAACAAAGTAAAGATCTGGATGAATCTGTCTTACAGCTGAGGATTACTTTAGAGGGTAGATATATGATACCTCGAAGATTTATTCAGGTGGTTCCAAGAAGGTGGCTGTAGTGATTTCTGTTGAAAGTGATAAATGTTATCTGTAAAATGTTTGGTACATTTGGGAGCATTTGCTTTTGCTTTTCAAGGTTTCTTTAAGAAAGGATGTCATAGGTTTCACGTACCTTTGCCCAGTAAAAAAAGATTCCTTTACTGGTAAATCAAAGAAATGAGAAATAGAAGACATCTGTCCTTGATTTCACCTCTCTTACACTTGTATCCTAGAAGCTCATCTTGCAAATTAAATGAAAATGCTTGGAATATTTCTATTCATGGGAAATGACTTCATTAACATTCATTTCATCTTAAATTCACTCATTTTATGTTTTTACTTCCTTTCTTCCATGAGATGTAGTCTTTAAATGACCAATAAAAAGCTGATTTTTCCATAGTGACCATGGTGTCCTGCTTTTGTCTTCTCAAAGTTTTAGGTCTGTGTCAAAATCTTCTGTAAGGCTTTGCAGAGGAACAAAAATGTGGAGATTGTTTAATAATCTGGCTTAATCTGGCTTAATCAATAAACCAGTGAGTGTACAAGGACAACCATAGCTTAGGCCAGCTTGTTGTCAGTACATTTGACCTTGGAAGTATTTTAAGTCAAAAAGTCAAAGGACATGTAATGTACTTCAGCTCTAAAACCAGTGCTCACCTCCTGATGCCATCTGTCTTTCTCTCTCTCTCTCTGTCTCTCTGTCTATCTGTCTGTCTGTCTGTCTCTCTCCCTCTCTCTCTCTCTCAAGTTCCAGAATAAGATTTAGTCCATTGCAGCAGTTCTTGGTTTGCCTAATGCATTGGTTGTGGATTAGGCTTTTGTCTCTCTATCGGAATTCACGGAAATCTGGAGTTTGTGAGCGGGTACATTGTGTTCTTTTCAACTGTCACAGTACACGAGGAAACAGCATCTCAGCAAGATGAATGAATATGATCTGAGCCACAGAGAGCTGCTCATCCATGCAGGAGTCTATTTATTCTAACATGCCCTAACTTTTAAAAATAATCTTCACTTTTTAGAACACTTTCGGATTTACAGAAACTTGAGACCCTAATACAGAGTTCTCATATAACCTGTACTCAGTGCTTACTATGAACATCTCATGTGTATTTGATACACTTACTATAATTCACAGGCTTCTATTAATACATTATCATTATTAAGATCTAGAATTTGTTTAGATTTTCACAAATGTCTTTGTCCTCACAGGCCTCAACTCGGGGCACTGCACTACTTCTGCCTCTGGTGTCTCCTTAACCTCCTCTGGGCTCTGAGGTTTCCTCAGATTTTCTTTGTTTCTGAGTAGTACAGAGCAGGTGTCTTGTAAGGTAAATTCTTGAATTTTAATTTGATATAATCTCCATTTATCCAGTACTGACTTTATTTTGCAACCAGACTTATGAACAATGTCAATGAGTGGCTTGATAGAAAGATCATAGTCTATCCCATTCTTTTTTAAAGGCTCAGCATTTCCAGAAATCTAGTGTATGAGGTGAACATCCAAGAGACACGTTCATCCAGGAGCACTTTCCACAGCCAGGGACTTCTAGCCCATGGTCACCCATCAGCCCTATCACCAGTTATCAGCAGAGCACTGTTAATTTGTAGATTTTGTATTTTTAACTCTTCCTACTAAATACCAGACAGTTTTCTGTGACTTTGTGAGGCTTGGCTTAGCGAAGATGGAGCACTGGGACTAGCATGATGAGCAGGAGCTGCATCCTGCAGACACTTTCTGGCTATATTTAGGCTGTAGACATTTTCCTGATGACAGAGTTAATAGTGCAAGAGGTATAAAGAAGGAATTTGACCTGCTCAGATTTATATTTTAAGGCAGGCATTCTCCTGCAGTGTGTAGAATGGGTTTGAGGTGGAACAAGGTGGAGCAGAAGCTGCTAAGTGACCCATGTGAAAGTGGTGGTGTGCATGGAGGCAGAGGAGGGCCAGCGTTCCCACCAGGACATTTCCACCACTCATGTCTGTCTCTGCAAACACTTGGGCTTGTAACTGGAGCACTCACAGATGTGCACACAGCTAAGGGAAGAAGTGTGTACGTGTGTGTGTGAGCGTCTATGTGCACATATATGTTCCACAGTAATATATATTTCTATGCACAGAAAACATATAAACAAATATATATATTTGCTTATATTCATATAGATAGTAGATGTCCGTATTTCAGGGTGTCTATCATGGACAATATCAGATACATCTGATATCTGTCATTGACTGATATCAGACATCAGTTTTCTTCAGAAATGCTGCTCAGCAGGAAATTGAGCATTTTTGTCTTTTTAAAATCTCAAAGTGAATCTGAAGTTCAGTCAGTTTGCCAAGAAGTATTGTCCTGGTGATTATTTGCAAGTCCTTCCCAAGTATGAGGCATCAGGAAAGCTTACCCACTACTCTGTGACAGAGGAAAGGCTCTGAAACTTAAATTTACCTGGGTCACTGTGAAAATCCTCCTTGTCCAGACAAGCAGCTCCTTTGATAACTCCTGGTGGGTTTGGCCCAAAGTCCTTATCTCTGCCACAAACACCAAGGGTTGGGGCCCATCTCTCCTTGCGTGCCCTCGAAGCCTCCCTGTCTGAAGACCTGCCCTGCCAGACCATTGTTAAGCTGCACAGAAACCACTCTGTCCACTCCAAGTAAGAGCACTCTCTTTTTTTCATTATTCCTTCTGCTGTCCTTTCCAAACTGTTGTAACCAATGTGTCCAATAGAATTTTCCATGTAAAGGATGTGATCTCTTTTGCATTGTCCAGTACTGTACCCATTAGCCACATGTACCTAATGATCACTTAAAATATGGATAATTCAAAGGAGGAAATAAATATTTAATTTTATTTAATTTAAATTGAAGTTTAAATAGGCTCAGTGGCCATTAGCTCCAGGATCAGAAGGAAATGATTGTGAAAAGCCCGCAGGATAGGAGGCTGTCTTAAGCTGCGTGAGGTGCTCCCTGAAGTACAAAATACACCTAAGCCTGGAAGCCCAGGGGCCTGGTTACCCGCTCAGGTCAGGGAAGGCAGGATCCACCAACTGTTACCTCAATCAGGGTGACAATGCAAATACACTCTTTTATTCTTCTGTGCTTTGGACACAGTCCCAGTCTACAGCATAGGGGAATGGCTCCCACTCACAGTTGGAAAGTTATGCCGAGGCTTTCTGCAGGCTCTGTGCTGCCTACCCCATCCTTGCTCCAATCCTCTACAGTCTCCCTGCAGAAAGCTTGCCCAAAACTGCCTTCCACTGCCTTTCCCATCACCAGAACCAAGGCTGTCTCATGAGATGGGATCCCTCAGATTCCACCGGCTGTGCTGAACATGCAAGCACCCAAACTCCTTTGCTCATTCCCCAACTCTGCACTGTAATAGATCTTAGTGCTTGTGTATCACGGGCACAAGCCATGTTCACCACACACGCCTTTAGCATACACACAAAGGAGTAGACTGAGATGGCCAGGGTGCAGGATCCCTGGGCTGTGTCTACGAAGTCACTGGCAGGGTCACTGCTCCCCATCTGAGCCATCCTGTTCAGAGTCCTCATGTCCCCTCTCTTCCCTTCTCCGTCTTTCCAGTCTCCTTCTTTCTCTCCCACCTCTTTTTTTTCTTGTTGAGATGTAATTCATATGTCACAGAATTCAACATTATAAAGTATACGTTTTAATAGTTCTTACTACATTCATACTGTTGCAAAATTATCACAGCTACATAATACCAAAATATTTGCATGAACCCAAATGACACTCCATACATGTTAGCAACTGATCCCTAAACTTTGCCCATGAATCTAATCTGTCTCTATGCATTTGCCTATTGTAATATTTTATAGAAATAAATCAGGTAATATGTGGAGTTTCTTCTGGGCTTCTTTCATTTAGGATCATGTTTTCACTTATTTTTCAGCACTGTAGCATATCTCAGTGCTTTATTTTTTATGACTGAATAATATTCTATTGAATGTACATGTATATGATATTTTATTTGCCAGTTAATGAATATTTGAGTTAGTTCTATCTCATGTTCCTATGAATAATCCTGCTATAAATATCATGTATAAGCATTTGTGTAAATATGTATTTATAACACTTGCATGTGTAATTGGAGTGTAACAGTTGGATCAATGGTGAATTTTACACTGAAATTTTTACACACTTGCTAAACTGCTTCTGCAGAGACTCCATCATTGTGTATTTTTATCATCAGTGTTTGTGGAATCTAATTTCATCATATCCTTTCCAGATTTGCTACTGCTAGTTTATCAGTTTGCTTTGTGAGTGAAGATCTCACCAAGTTGCCCAGGCCTCAAACTTGAGAAACTCCTGCCTCAGCCTGTTGAGTAGCTGGTATTGTAAGAATAAGCCCCTGCACCCTGCTTTTATTTGGGCATTTAAAAAAATAAATTATACTGTACGTATTTACAACATACAGCATGATCTGTGAGATAGACATAGTCAAAAAGTAACTGCAGTAGAAGCAAATGAACATATTTGTAGTCTCACGTAGTTACTCATGTCCTTGATTTGTTTTGTAGCAAGACTAGCTACAGTCTCTTCAGTTAGCATGAGTCCCGTACATGATGCAATTTTGTCACCTGAAGTCCTGTGTCATACATTAGATCTCTAGACTTCTTCATCCTACACACTGTGCTAATGAATTGCCTCTCTCCCCTGCAGCAGCCCCCCTTGTCTCCCCTCAGGTTGGTGTATTTATTTAGATTCTGCACATAAGTGGAATCATGCAAACTTTTCATTTGTGTGTCTGGCTTATTTCATGCAGCACAGTGTGAAATAAGCCTCACACAGACTCATCAGTGCTCTAGCAGTGCAGAAGATCTCACTGTGTTAGGACCAAGTGCTACTCCATAGTCCCCAGTCCCTTCACCCTTTCCTCACTGCACACGTTAATGACTCCATATCATGGCTGCCGTAAACACAGCACAGAGGATTTTAGAAGGTGATGATCTCGTTTTCTGTGGGCATACACCCCGGACAGGAATGGCCGGTTTCCACAGTAATGCTATGTTTTTGCATCTTCAGAAAGCTCCACAATGCTTTCCGTATGGTTGGACAAGTTTACAGTGCTGCACGGTGTGCTGCAGCTTGCTCTGTGCTACGTCCTTGCTGACACTTGCTATCTCTCTGTGTTTTGATGCCTGTCCTACTGGTCTTTGGCAGCACCTCAGGGCTGTTCTGGTCTGCACCTCTCTGAAGATCGGTGATGGTGTGTGACTTTCTATATATGTGTGGGTCATTTTTATATCATCCTGAAGAAATGCCTACTCTGGCCATTTGACTGTTTTTAATCTACCTGTTTGTGTTCTGTTCATTTTCTTGTGTGATCGACTCAAGGAAAATTCCTGTTACTGTTTTTAAGTAACACTGTAAAAAATTCAAATATATTCACTTGTGTAAACATTTAAAAATCCTGTAGTGGATTCCTGTGTAATTATTACCTCAACTGTCTTGTACTGTTTTACTTTGAATGCTTCACCATGCGTTTGTGCAGCCACTGTTGTTGTTTTTATTTTCCTCAGCCATTCTGGCCATTCCTGGGGCGACCTTCCTCCTCTTTCCTAAATTTTAATTCTATTCTTTTTCTGAACACAAACTGAGGCATAGATCCTTTTAGAAATGGAGGAGGAGGAAACAACAGCAGAAAAAAAAGACTGTTCTCTACAGGATATTTGCATGGGCTATCTATATCTAAAGGGTCTATTTAGTTGCCATAAGAATGCCATTTAGTTGCAATGCTTCTGCTCTGCAAATTATAAGCAATTCGCTATTATGATATTCTTCCGTGAACCTGTCAGCAATTTCTCTCTGTCTCTCTGTCTCTCTGTCTCTCTCTCTCTCTCTCTCTATATATATGTTTATATTTGTATATTTACATTGTTATTGTCATTTGGCCGTGCTTGCAATGAAACCCAAGGTCTTATTCTTGCTCTGCAAACACTATACCACTGAGCTACATCCCCGCCTCAGTTTCTCCTTTGGCTAGTGAGGAACTGAGCAAGTTACAAGGGGCTTGAATGCCAACCTTGACTTTGTTTGTACTCCAGCAGCTAAAGCAATCACTTTGGGATACGGACTTTTTTAAAGACTTTGTGAATGAGAAGTTATCTTTTTTAGTGCCTTATTTTATGTCCCTGAATTTAATAGTGCCAATTCCATGGCCGTTGAGTTTACCTGCTTTATTTGCTCTAAAGAGAAAGTTCAGCAGAATTTCAAAAGGGACTGGAGAATTGCATGTCAAGCAATGTCTGCCCTATATCAATTTTTCACAGCCCTGGGAAAAGAGAATTGAAACAAAATTTCCCATTATGTAAAAACAGCTATTAAGAAGATGCAAGTGAATTTCGGATGATTGGCAAAGGAACGGGATACAGCCTTAAAGGGAGCTGGGGCGCGGTGAAAGGGTTTATGTGGCCTTTCCTCCGTTCTCTCCTCAGGGTTTTGTGCAGTGCTTTGCAGGCTATCACAAAGCACTATTTTAAGACCGATCTGAATTTTTGGAACATTAACATCTGATGTGCTTATTTCAACACATGAACACGAACAGATGTTTACATTATAATGTTAAATGTGCCAGCTGTTCTCATGTCAGAATAAGCATCTATGCATTTTATTTAAAAGTAAAACAATGCTTTTAAACCTCTTTGCTCAAAAACATCAATACGAATGCAGTTTCGCTTGCTTCCTTCCTTCTTTTGCTCCCTTTCTTCCTTCCGAATTTTTTTCCCTTTGGATAAAACCAAGGTTTCTTGGAATGGGATTTTCCATTCCTGACTGTACCGTGGAAGCCCAGGGGCTGACAGCATCAGGTGGGCTATCCAGCGACACAGTCATTATTGTGCATGGGACAAAATGGAGTTGAAAGTATTTGTCGCAGATTTAGCTTGAGTTTTTAAGTTTCCATCCACAACTCTGACTGCAGGCAACTATCTATGAATTCTGAGAGCTTCCACCATGCACACAAAACTGCCTATCAAGATTTTTTCTTCTCATTGTGGAATAAAACACAGAAAGTCAAGGATCTCTTTTACTAAACTGTTTTCATTTCATATTCTGCATTAAAGTAACAGCATAAAGGGTTCAATTCACTACTTCCAGACCTGCACTGAAGGTAACTTACTTGGCAAAGGCAGCGCTGCTGTCCAAGATCCTCCTCCCAGGTTGCAGGTCATGGGGGACCCGTGGGGCCTCCGAGGGGCGCCCCACATAAGCCCAGAGAGCAGCCTTCTCAGGACTCCCAACATTTAACCAAAGCATGGTTTGTTCTTTTTCCTTATTTCCTCAAAAGGATTAAACAAAAATAATAATGTTTGAGCATAAAGTATGAAACTCATTCTACCATTATTCCAGGAACATGCCAGTGGCTATATCTGTTTTATTAAGTCCATCCATTGGAAGAAAAATTAGAATATCATTCACTCCTTAAATATGTTTATAAAGAATGTGTTATAAAATGAGGAAGTAATAACAAAAGATCATTTATGGGTAAGACAAGGTATTCTTTATTTGTTTACTATTATTGTGAGAGGGTAGAAGAAATAATGATAATTAGCAGACAAAAAATTGTAATTTTTAAAATTGCATTTTTAAGAAAGCTGCAGCTTCAGGACAAAGTCACAGTTAGCCAGGGTTATAATGCATGTTTCCCCTTCCAGGAAATGCATTCCAAAAAAATTTCCTAAGACTCTACAAGGTACAATAAATTGGGCTTTTGCTTTGCTTTTCACCTGCAAATTGAGCCTGCCTTTTTCCTCTGATACTGTAGATTCATGAATTCCAGATTTTCCCTTGCAAGGAAGCAGAACTATTAATTGGGTTCCATCTCTAAACTTCAAACACATGCAAATGGTTTGCACCTGACCTACTTCAGTAATGGGTAACTGGATGACTCTAGGAATACACTCCTAGATCACCTGTCCTGAGCACAGCCACAAGACCACAGAAATACTTCTGCCCCGGACAGTAAAGGGTAATGTGTCACCTCACCCTATGACTGTCCGAGGCCCCTTCTAAACATCTACTTTCTGACTAACAAATCTGTGTATGTGTCTCAGTGTGAGTCCCATGTTCTTTTCCATGAAGTGTGAAGAATCCTGAAGAACCTTCTCTGTGAATGTATGCAAATTGAGTTCTCATTCTCCTCTTCGTGGGGAGCTCCTTGGGCCATTTTAAATGCTTATATATAAATGTGAAAGTCAAGAGAAATATCAGTGAATTTACAGTCATTTTCTGGATAAAATTCCCTTTTACTTTCATTTTTCTTAGCATTTTCCTTTAAGTGAGCACTATGTAATTGTATTATGTAATGCAAACACATGTAGTTTTGTACAAGAGTTGATTTTCCACACCTGTGAATTCTATAGTCTGGGATTCAGTCAGCCTTAAAGTAAAAGTACTCAAAAGTATTTACAGATTTTTTGTCTTAATTCCTTTAGAAATACAATATAACAAATATCTATATAGAATTTACATGCTGTAAGGTATTATAAGTAATCTAGAACTGATACATGCAAGAGGATGTAGAGAGATTCTGTGTAAATAATACACTATTTTATAAAAGGCACTTAGACATCCATGGGTTTTGATGTTATAGGGGAGCCCTGGAGTAAATACTCAGCAGATGCCAAGGGATAACTGTTTGTGCACACACATGTGCACACAAGGTCGCACATGCATATACACAACAACAGAGGTAGAATAGTGTCATGCTTATGTTGAGTAACTATAGGAATAGGCTCTGAAAAATCAAGTATTACCATTTTTTGTTGTGTGAGTGATATAGGGGAAATAATATAACTCCCAACCTACTAGACATCAGATGCACTGAGTTCATGTTCCCCCAATTTGAAGAAGGAATTCTAAGGAACAGTAGAGGTTAAGAGTAGGAAAAATTTATTGAGAGAGATAGCTCCTGAGAGATAAGAGGGGACAGGAGAGTGGGTTGCCGCGGATCCCATTTCACAGAGGAAGTTTTATAGAGTGAAATCACAAGGTAGATGCTATATGGGTCAAAACTACGATCAACCAAAAAGATTACAAATATAGCCATTTAGGTAATATTCATCCAATGGGAAAGCAGGACATGCAGCAAGTGTGCATGGAAAGAACAAAGACCTTTTCAGGAAAGGATGGATGAGGAGTCCTGGTCACCCTCCTGGTGACTGATGTCTATATCAACTTTATTGGACCAGGTGATATCAACTGTAGTATAATCTTTAATTGTTTACTTATCGTTTGGGGAGGCAGGTAAGCCTGGTCATGCAGTCTTTGAGGCCTGGTTTCCCACAGATCCGCCTTCAACCACAGCTGCATTGTGTTCCCATCTTTTGCACTGACCCCCTGGAGGGCCTATAATAGTTCTGCCTAACTTAGCTCTCTTTAATATAAACACATTGAAGTATACTTACACATACTCAAATTGCTATCATATCATTAGCATAATATAATCTTATAGGTCATTATCATACGTATTGTCCATCTTTGATAAACATTTTTATTCACACATGACTGTATATGGTTCTGCATTACTCATGCTTACATAGATTACATGATACCTGTGTATAGATCTGTGTTCTGTAACTCTCCCATGTAGAATGTGAATTTCATGAGGTCAGGTAATGTTTATTCCATTTAAATATAGCTATGTGTCTCTGGTGCTGAGATCAGTATCTGTAAACATTCTCTAAATATTCTGAATTAATGGGGCTGGTATGATAAATGGTTATAACAAGAATAAAGTAACACAATTCAACAAAACACATGATTCTATAGAAGTAGAGGGGTATAAACTATTGAAATCTACACTAAGTTTTAAGATTTTCAAAGACCTAGAATTTTACTGGCTTTATAATTACTAGAATATATGCTTACTGGATCATTTTTTATTGTCTTGCCAGCTTTTTTTTTTTTTTTTTTTGCAGTACTGGGGATCGAACTCAGGACCCTGCGCTTGCTAGGCAGGCGCTTATTCCACTGAGCTATATCCCCAGCCCTTGCCAGCTTTTTTGAAGTTTAGTCTGAAAATCCTGTGGCCTTCCGTGGTAGCTCTTTCCCTCTAGACCTCTGATATTTCTAGGCAAAGGGAAAAATCTGACATATGAGTCTCCTCAGGACTTTTCCCTCCTACCTACATCCTTGGTGCTGAGCCCAGTAGACAGTAATGAGTCTTTGTAGGCTTGGCCTTGAGGCAAGAGAATTATGAAGTGGTAGCTCTGATACTAGGGTACGGCTCCACAGCATCTGAGATTTAATTACTTGTAACAAAGTGCATTAACAAAAAGGCTACTGTTTCTTTGCTGAATTTATAAATACTTGGTTTTACATAACCTGTAGTCAATGTCCACTGGTTAGGAAAGTAAAGAAAAGATGGAATTTAAAGTTTTCTGTGGTGTGAACATTTTTGTTTCTCTCAGCTACAGTTAAAACATGATAAAATGACTAATTTCAGGGGAATTTTGTTTTGAGAGAATTTACCTTGGCATGAAATATATGGTTGTGATGGTTAATCTTATCAAACTGATCAGTTTGGGATAACATAGGAGATCAGTAAAGGATGTAGCTGGGTGTATCAAGGTGGGCCATAGAGGCATAAACTTAGGGCCTGTGTCTGGGCCCTGGCTTTCTGGTG
The DNA here is from genome assembly GCA_004027595.1 of Dinomys branickii. Classification (NCBI taxonomy): domain Eukaryota; kingdom Metazoa; phylum Chordata; class Mammalia; order Rodentia; family Dinomyidae; genus Dinomys; species Dinomys branickii. The sequence goes on along the minus strand of PVLD010005976.1, from coordinate 23,312 downwards.
GTGTTGTTCTGCTGTTATTTTTAGTCACCATGAACTAAGCAGCTTTGATCTACTACACACTGCTATCATGTTTCTGCTGCTGACCCTGGACTGAATCCTCTGAAAACGTGAAGCAAACAAGCCTTTTCTCCCTTAAATCCTGGGTGTCAGACCAATGATGAAAAGCTGACTTATGCACTGGTGATATGCGTGTTTTTCCCAAAGAAGTTTCTGTTAGTCCTTTGCTTATTTATCACTCTTTTGGTGTCCTTCAAGCTACCTTGAGGTAATGAGAGTTGTACAGCTATCTACTGACACGGAGTGTGATAAACTCCGCTCAGTGGTGATGTCCAGGGATAAAAAGTATGGAGGTTGAAGAATAGATTTGTTTGTCATCAAATTGAGCATCAAAACTGGATGTAAAGTTTAATATTAACATGAATAACTTTTAAAAATTGAGAATCGAGAAATACCTCTGGAAACTATCATGTATTTCTTGGATTATACCATATTATCTTACGTAAATAAATTGTAAATGCAAGTAACATTTAAAGGAAAAATACCTAACTTCACTTTTATCATCACTATCCTTTAATCATTTAGGGGATTGATATTCTAAATAAAATAGTCATATTTCTAACATGGCTGGGAATTTCCAACATGGTCAGCGATACAAAAGAGTCGCTGTGATGGGAACTCTAGATTCCTCTGTTCCATGTCTCAGCCCATGGACACTGAGCACACTCACTACCTCTCAGGTTCACTTCTATTTATTTTTAATGAGCATCATTTCCTTAATTTTCCAGGTTAAAGTGATTTGAAAAAGAAAACATTATAGTTTGGATTTTAGGTGACCCCCAGGGGTCCCTGTCTGAAGGCTGTGTCTCCTGGGTGATGCTATTGGAAGCAGTCAAAATTTTAAGAAGCGGGGTCTTGCCAGACAGTTTGGAGACACTGAGAACTGAGCCCTGGAAGGGAACTGTGAGCCATCTGTCTCTTTGTCTCAGTCTCATTTTTCTGGTCAGGAGGGGAGTGACTTCACGTCCTTGCTCCCCCATGATGTGTTGCTCACCATAGCCCCAGAGTTACAGTGCCAACTGATCATGGACTGATATTCCTAAAACTATGAGGCAGAAATAAACCTTTCTCTCTATGAATTGATCATGTCAAGTGTTTGTTGTGATGTCATGGATCTAACTATTAAAAATGCAGTATTATATATTTCCTCAGTGCAAGCAAGATTATAGACTATTATTATTCCAATTTAGATACCACAAACATAAATGAAGATGGGTAACTTTATATACTGTCGATGCCCTGGATAAAATTCAAACTAAGCACTTTATCAGAGATATAGAAATAGAAACTAAGCAAAGGGGTAAAGGGAAAATAATATGTTGAGTAACTAGTTGAACCCAGCTGGTGTCTTGGTTCATTTCTAAATCATCTGAGTATTTCCAATTGAGCTTATTGTGAATACGAAGTTTATAAGTAGTAAACTGAAAGATCAAGTGGGATTTTGCATTTACACTTTTTACTTCATGGGCTAGACTTTAGCTTGCAGTCAGAGTGAAGAGATTTTAATGAAGAATGAACCACAGAAGTGGCAGCAAGAGTGTAGGCTCTCAACTCCTGAGTCCGGAGGACGTCATCACTACCCCAGTAGGAAACAGCAGGAGCAGTAGAAGGAAGCTGCCAGTGTCAGGTCAGGGTCTCAACTTTGGTGGCTTTTCCAAAGCAAAGAGGCAGTCAAAGGAAAATTCCCTGTACTCCTCTCCATTTCACTCCCTACCACTGATTCTTTGGGTTGGGGAACATAGGGACAGACTCTGGGAGCAAAACAAAAGGCAAACAAAATTAGAGAAAGTACCAGGCTCGGGGACACATTCCTGAAGTTCCATTACTTAGCAGATGGACGCAGGATTGCAAGTGTGAGCTCACCCTGGGAAATTTAAAGAGATTCATTCTAAAAAAAAAAGGGGGGGTGGGAGGAGTGCAGCTCAGTGGTATAGAGGCCCTGGGTCAGAGCCAACATACCAAAAAAAAAAAAAAAAAAAAAAAGAGTGACACACGACAGATGATTTTTTTATGATTGCATTTCCTGGAATTTCAAACCCTGAGAGTGCTATAGTTTCCTTGCTGCCCTCTTTTCCACCAGCACCAGTGTGACTCCGTGTCTGTGAGGGTCGTGGGTTCCCGCAGCATTACTTAGTGATCATTAACTATTGATATTAGTGGTGGAATTCTCCAGCACTTGACAGATCTGTAGTCCTGACTAGGGAGAAAGTTCTCGTGCTGCAGCTGTGTACCCTGAGCAGAGGGTCCTGCGGGAAACTTCTCAGCATGCCGCACTACGGTGCCCTTGACTCCCGGAAGACCTCGATCACATGACACGGTGTGCTGCGCTCCTTGGCAACGCTGTGAAGTGGGCAGTGTCCAGCATCATTTTTATAGTTTTTCTGCCTCTGGCACTTCTAAGAATATCGAGAGTCTTTGGGCAATATTTACTGCAATCAGATCTCTTCTTCACACCGAGCTGTAAGTAGGAGGAACAGCTTGACAGAGCGCTGCCAGTTTCCCTGGAGAGAGGTGGGCTCGGGTTAATACCCAGAGCAAGTGACATTTTCTGCAGAGACCGGGCAGGCAACCCCAGCAAGACATTATTTCCACAAAGACCCAGTTTGTATATCCTATACATATTTAGGGAAGATTCTGTCTTTCTCGATGTCATGTTATAGTGTAAGGTTAAAAATATTAAATAATATAGAATGAACGCACTTTCACACTGTATAACTCATTAACAAAGGAACCAGCAGGTGATAAAATAGGTTTAAAGATACTTGAGGAACAGAGATGTATTGAGTCTGGAAAGCACGCTCTAATTAATTAGTTTAGCTTCACTGTCAAAACAGAAATAAAAAGGAGTTAATATTTTATGAGACAATAAACAATAACTTTTAAAGTTAGATTTTTTACTTCTGCTGGATAATCCTTAAATTAACATATATTTAATGGTCCTACTCAATAATAAAGAGAACGTCAAGCAGATAGAAATTCCCTAGTGAAATAATCCCATAGATAGCTAAGTAATCATCAAGAAGATTAAATTAAGTACTGGTTTGGCCTGATAAACAAAGATTCCCTATGACATTGAAAGAGTATCCCTCATCCTTTTGTCATATGTCCAAGTTTCACATAACTTTTCTTAAGACAGAAGTATATCATCCTTTTTTCTTAAAATATACACTGGTTTTCTTAGTATTTCAAATTTAGATAGATTGAAACATAAGAGACATAATTTTCTTTTCAGTGTGGAGTTACAAAAATAACAAAGAAAGTAGATCTAGACTCCAATTTTGCTATCGAGGGTGAATGGGTAGATGGTAGCCGTTGTGTGAGCTCATAGCCTGGAGAGGAAGTGGGAGAGGGCAGTTTATGAGCACGTGGGCCCAGTGTTGCCAGATGTCTTTCTTTTCCCAGAGGGCCAAGAAACCCAGAATTTTCTCTAGAATCTCTTGCTTTTTACATTTGAGAAAATTAAGTCAAAAAGTGAAAAGCACTGTAGTCAGGGATCTCCCAACTTGGAACTTCTTTCTTCAATTACGAAGAACTGGATTTGGTGGAGAAATCTGAGTTTATCAGGCGCTGTTGTACACAACCTGTAATAGAAAAGCCCAACCCGTCTGTACTATGCAAATTTGGATCTTTGACTCCAGCATGTTTAACTCTTACTCCAGGCGGAGACTCTAACCCTCACAGTCGGTGCCCCTACTTGTTTAGCAATGTGCCCATCCACCTATCCGCAAACATCAGCTGAGCACAGATGATGCACTCTGTACTGTATTAACACTGTGAAAATGAATACGATTTTCTCTCTCTTTGAGCATCTGCACCCAGAACTGCCTGCAGCCAACTTTTTATCCCTAGCTGCCACCTTAACATATTGCAGAGTGTCTCCCTACTTGAGACCATTTCAGAATTACTCTTTGTAGAGCAAGCCAGAAACATCCCCTCACTGTTAAATACAAGAAACATATTTTAGTTTTTAATGAAATTAATTTTCCTGTGACATTCAAGTTTTTTCTACAATATTTGAAAAATCTGTTTTGATCTCCAGAAAATGTTCTCTATTGCTTTTCTCCTTACTCACTAAAGCCTGTTATTTTCCCTAAGTTTTGATGGCCTAATAAGTAAGGCTTTGGGGAGGTGATTGAATCATGAGGAGGTGATGCTGGGCCAGGCAGGTCACTGGGGCATGACCAGGAACTGTACCTCCTCCCTCCACAGCTCCTCCCTTCACGGTCTCAACCCTCATGACAAGTATATTTGGTGAACCGTATTTTTGTCTCCATGTTATAGAAGTGAAAACTGAAGCTTAGAAAGATTTAGGATTTTGAATAAGATTATAAGATTTCTACACAAGTTTCCTGGTCCTAGGTTTCTGATTTTACCCACTGATATTCTACCAGACATAGGTTTAACTAGACTGAAAGGAAGGTGGGTGAAGGGTACCGGAGGGATGCTGTGAAAATTTCCATAAGCCGGGTGGTTTATAAATTACAGAAATTTATGTATCTCAATAGTTGTGCTAGAAGTCCAATATTAAAGTCAATTCTATGCCTAATCAGGGCCTGACTTCTGGAGGATGGACGCCACCTTCTGGCTTCTCACATATTGGGAGGGATGAGGGCTCTTTCGGGGGCTTTTGTTATGAGAGCATTAATTCCATTCACCATTTTCAAGCTCTCATAATCTAAACATCTCCCAAAGACACTTCCAGCCCTCCGCACACCGCCCCTTGGCAGAATTTCAGCGCAGCACTCCTTGGATGGGGAGGCACAGGGCACTTCAGCCGGCTGCCAGGTGTCTGCCGTATTTCTCCTACTGTTATCACCTGGCAGTGCACTTCTCACTTCCAGTCTTGGTCCTCTTATTCTTTCTCCTCACTGCTACCAGAGGATCTTTGTAAAATAGACCTGATCACGCTCCCTTTGTGCTGCAAGGATTTTGATGCCGTTAGCAGCAATCCCATCCTCTGTATTGGGAACACAGGCTCATCCCCTCCGGGTGAATCCCCAGTGCTCTACCGTTATATGATACCCTTAGTGTTGTCTAATGAATTCTAGTGTCAAGATTGCAGCATATTTCCTCAAACTCCCTTGAATTTCATGTATTTTCTTTCTTTATTTTTATTGGTTTGTGCAGGAGTGTCCTCAGAATCTTCTTTACCAAGTATAATCTAGCACTTGTAGGTTTTCTTTCTGACATCATTCTGAGCGACGTGAGCTTCACTGTCATGCCTGTAAAAGCTCATGCCTTAGGACTTCTTTCGTTTGGTTTCCCACCATTCCTCTCTTCCGGGGTAGTGTGAGACTCTTCTGGGAGGTCCTTGTGTGTTGTTCATTGCTACTTCAGGGCTTCTTTTATAAATGTCTTCTGTACATTTTTAATCAATGAACAGATATATAAAGCCAACCTCAAAGATATCAGAAAATAGTGAGATAGAAAAGACATTTAACCTTAGATAGTTATCATATCAGGAATATTATACTAGACCAGAGATGGGGAGCCTTTTAGAGCTTTCAGCGACACAAACAGCCTGCTGTGGCACACATACCATGGATTTGCCACCACTCTACTAGACAGTTGCCTTAAAATCACATCCACTTTTCATTGCAACTGAGTGTGATCTCCTAATTTAACATCTTATAATTTTATATTCTTCTTAGTTTGTACGTTGTTATACACAATTGGAGAGATGTAAGAATCTACCTGGAATGAGAATATGGAGCAACAGAACATTTTTTCATTGTATGTGATGATCCTTAATTAACCACAAATCACGTGATAGGAGCTCAAGATGGGAAAAATTGTAAACAAAACGCAGAAGCATCATCATTGTACTTCACTGTCTAGGGGGACAGAGAAGTAAGAAAGCAGGTAACAGTCATGGAATGTGACGCTTTTGATCAGTAACACAAACACAATGTCCAGAAACCCAGAAAATGGTTCTGCAACCCATTGGGATGACAGGGCAGGAGGCTTTGTGAGGCTTGCTGGAGAAATGCAGTGTAGTAAAGAAACCTATTGGTGAGCTAGTTGTCACCAGGAGCATCTTGGGAGGAGCTGTCGGCGAGTTTAAACTGCTGCTTCCCTTTCCTTTCTCTCTTTACCTTCCATACAGCTGTAGGTGAACCCATGCTTACAATCGTCACAGGACTTGGCTCTAGTTATCTCTTAACTGCTCTCCCCTGAAGAGATTCCTAAGTCCTCTGTAAACTAACAGATGCTGCATCCTTGACAGATAAGCTACTTCCATAGATGTCCTGCGGGGGGCTTTCTTGCTGTGGTCCTCATTGCTGTGGTAATTCATTTTGCTGAGAGCCTTCTAGGTTATTTTAGTCCCTGATTTTTGTGGTGAGTAGGTACAGCTCCCTTATGTTTGGTGTTCAAAACATATAGGAAGACTCACCACCATCACAGAAACATGCAATTTAAACTCATGGCTAGGTTAGAAGACAGTGGGCTATTCCAAGGATATGCATGGCTAGTGATGAGGGGAGAAAATATCAATGTCAGAGAGTGTAACTGTGTGTTTCACCTTTTTTCAACGAGATGTGTACCTAACTGGGTTGTAGCATTTCTTTTAGAGGGTGGAAGTGCCAACCTTACTTTGTTGTTGTATTTGTTACCTTAGAACTTGGTTTTATGAAACCAATGAAAATTTTAATGTTGGTTGATATAATTCATACTTAATGTACTGCAGTTGTAGATCTTTAAAGCAGTTGTGTTATGTGTGTGGTTTTAGAAAAAATCTTAACTTACAAGACTAAAAGCTTTTAACGTTTTAGTTATGGAGTTTTGAGTAAAACATATCCCCCCCTTAAAGATATTTAAATGTCACAGTATACATTTATTTATTCAGCTAGTGGATTCAATTTCTTTTTAGGAAGAGTGAGACTTTACCATGGCACTGGTGTTGGTGAAACACCCCTGATAACCATCACTTGTTCTCAGATCATCCCCAAGTTCTTAAACTCTGGAGGAGAAAAGAGAGCATCACAAATCCAGAGATGCAATTTTCTGTCTCCTCCACCCACTTCTGCTGCCCTCAAGGGTGACCTGGTGTTTTTGTTCAACAGTGTACACCTGGATACCACGGATTATGCTTTCTTATTTCTAGCCAACCTGACCACATAGATAAAGGACTGACTAGATTCTAAATTAGAAACTGAAATCATCTAGAAATTATAACGTAAACCAACCTTGGACCAGCGTGATGGAATCACTTCAGTTTCAAGTGTTATGATGGGTTTCAGGGGAGGTCTCATGTTAGACATGGTGTTGCTTCAATAACAAAGACATTGGTTTCAAATTCTTTTATAGGATGCAATACTGCTATTTATGAAAATCTCTAGTCTCATAAAAGTAATCCAATCAATGGTTGCTACCCATTGAAAGGGGTTTTGCTATAAAATTGTTTATGAGTTTAAGAATACATCCTAGTCTGTTCTTTTTCTGCTGTATCAGAATACCAGTGGCTAGATAACTTATAGAGAGCAAAAATTTATTTCTTTGCAGTTCTAGTTTCTGTAAAGTCCAAGATCAGAACAGTGGCATCTGATGGAAGCCTTCCGTTTCACTGTCCCATGAAAGAAGGTGGGAGTGAAGCATAGGTCACATGAGAAGTAGATACATTTATGTTGATTTTGTGTTTGTAGTACCCAGGGGCGTTCTATCACTGAGCTACATCTTCGACATCCTCTCTAGTTTGAGATTAGGCCCCACTACATTGTTTGACAGGACTCTAACATGTGATCCTCCTGTGCTAGTCTCCCTCGGGGCTGGGAGGACAGACATGTTCCATGCCAGCCAGTTGGACTCGCTTCTAAATCAGCCCTCTCTTGCGGTAATGATAAGAATCCACTCACAAGAGCTGTCATAACCTAATGACCTTGAGGGTTCCATGGCTCAAACTGTTCGATTGTGGATTAAGTTTCCAGCATATAAACTTTGAGGGATACATTCAAACCATAGTGAAAGTATATATTATTTGTTAATATTCTATCATGTGAGAATTATGTATTGCACCTTATACTGTATATTGGATGTAGTTATTAGTATAAATGTATAGACTTATATGGGTTACTTATATTTTTAACATATAATTTACACTTTACTAGGATCTTCGATAGACAATAAATAGATCATAGATAGGTAGATAGACAGATATAGATTTTAATTCTTTTAAACTGTCATAGATTGAGATTCAGAAGATAATGTTAAAAAAATCTCTGGTCTGTGAAGTCACATTTTCAAACTCATGTTCTTGATTTACAGAAAACACTTCATTGACCCTTTAAGGAACACTCCAGCAATTCTGTTAATGAACTTTTAAGATGAATTAGGAAGCAAAATTTCGCATAAGAGATGAGAGGATGCAACTACTAAACACAAGACAAAAGTTAGTGAAATCATATAATAAGAGGAAAGAAATAACATTCTTGGTATTGAGCCCAGAACTGCAGAGTGCATCTCATCTTGGGAAGGCGCACAAGTCAACTGGAATTTGTGACGCCTCTGCTGCAACCATTCAAGTACTGTCTCATGCCAAGCATTGAGGATGCAAAAATAAGTCAGATATTAAACATAGCTCACCTGAAATTTGCATTCTGTTATTTAAAAACATATCTGACAATGGAAACCTAGACTCCACATAGAAGTATCTTAAACATGTCATATATTGACGTCTCTTACATAAGTGGTTCCAGGTAATTTTAGCTCAGATTTCTGTTTGGTTCATTTTCCATTCTCCTCCAAATCTGAACTTCTCTCTGTGGCCCTGGGTGAATTTCTCCTATGTCCCCCTAAAGGCTGTGGTACAGAAGCAAGGGGCTGTGTTTCCCTTGAAGGGTCACACATCATTTCCACTCATGTACCATTGATCATGTGACCATTCAGTCACATGGCTTTACTTGCTGCAAAGAAACTTTCAGAGCATACCTAAGCAACTGACCATAATCTCCTAAAAATCCCATTGCTACAGAAAGGCACTGGTCACCCCATCTAATAAAAGAGAAGAACCTGTGAGTAAGCAGACACAGAGAAAAATAATGAATATCTAAGATGAACTCCTACTGAAAAATGTTGGATAAACCTATCAAAAATGCAAGTCTATGGTTCATTTATAACCAATCCAACATAGACGTGTGCTTACATAAATTAGGGCGTGGTGTAGCTTCAATCCCAGCTGTCTTTGATTCAGTTCCTTTTCTACTTAGCAACATTTTAAAGACTACACTTAGACGCGATCATCCATACCCTCCCAATTCTTCCCCTCTCCTTTGTCTTTGTAACTGATATTTGGGCCTTAGCATTCTCCTCGTATCCCTGCCCCTCCCTCCCATTCCATGGCCATGGCCAAACTGAGAATGATTTTAAAACACAAAGTAAAGAACAGACATGATAGCCCCAAATACTTTAGTGAACTTTCATGTTACAACTTTTGCTCATATTAAAAACTCTGAGAGTTTAAGACTTTGTTCTTCCAAGAAAGCTCGGGACAGTTCAACAATTCCTATCAGATCATATTACTACCATCATTTTTGAAAAAAAAATGCATGATGAAAAAAGTCCATGCTTATTACTTGCACAATTCACTTAGAGACTCTCTTCCCCTGTAAAGCTGCTGGGTAAATCAGATATAGCAACAGTGCTAGTAGTGGGCACAGAAGCTTTCTCTCATACTATCCCTGAAAATTATAAATACCTGTACTGCAACATCTTCTTGTCAATCTGTGATTTTAAAATTGCCTTAGTCTGTATGCAACATAAAGGCAGTGAAAAATCATATTTTTCTATATTCTTTTCATATTTAACCACAATATCTCCTATAAGTAATGATCCATTCCAGATCTTGAGAATACCTAAATGAATAGAAAATAAGCACATTTTTTTTTTTAGAGTAGGCAACTACAAGAGGAAGGCTAAATAGATATTGATTAGCTGATAGATTTTTCTGGCACAGTACATACTTAGAATGAGAGGAAATAAAAATTAGACTGTTGGTTTCTTTATTGTGTCCAACCACCTGTGGGTAAATATCCACCTCTTGGGAAATCATTTTCCTCTGAAATAGGATTGTCTGGCAAAACTTCTGTGGTATTTGGTTCAAGCCCTCCTTTGCCTAATTTCTTCCTGTTATCCTTAATCAACCCTGCTTTAGTCTCCTGGGTGCTTATTCTCTTAAATACACTTCTTAATCTCTTGATGATTATCCCCTACACTTCGTTTTTATTTGGCCAGGCTTCCTCTATACAATTATTTTAATCAGGAGCACCATCTCCCTTAACCATGATAGCAAATGATGCCATTTTCAGAGTATGGTAGAAAATTAAAATGGTTAGAATCCAATTTGATTTGCTTTGTGATGGTCTTTCCAGGGGATGGAGGAGCGGGGAGGGCATGCTGTGATGTGTCATAATAAAGATTGAAAGCTGCTTGCTGCCAGATTGGCATCATTTCTAGCCTGTGAAAGGTTTTTGTTTTAGAATGAAATTGTGGCATTTGTATCAGTTAAAAACATGGGGAACATTTGAGGAGGTTGGGATATTGCATTTTAGCATTTTAACTAGTAGTGCTTGCTTAGAGACACTTGATAAATGTAGCCTTAGGTAGATTGAAACACAATGAAAGACTTCAGAGTTCCCAAACCCTGGCATCCAGAGGAGTCATCCTGGTACCTTGCTAACATGCAGATTTCTAGAGCTTGTCTCCAACTTGCTGATCCTGTGCGTGTTATGCAAGAATCTGTGACCTGAAGCTTGAGGCATTGAAAGATGCCCTCTGCAGGCATCTGTTGCAGCTGCCAAATTCTGTAGAATACTGGGGAGATCTGATACAAGCAGTGCAAACCATGATGGCCTGTGAATTGTGCAACTTAGAGGACAGTGGCTATGGAATGTTTGGTTCCTTTTACAGTGGAAAATTTTAATACTATTGCTTCATATCTGGGGCATCAGATTCAGCCGGCCTCACCTAGCTGCAACTAGCAGATAATGTGACTGAGCTCTATCTCACCTGCTGCACAATGCTTCACACTTATACTATATCAAAGACTATGTACCTGGGGGAAGACCAGCCCTGTCAAGGTCACACTGCATCTTACTCGCTTGCCCAGACCCTGACTTCCTCCAGAACTTCCTGCTTCATGATGAATGGCCTCCTCCAATTAAAACTGTCCTGGACACATCTGCCTAACAATGTGTAACCAAATTGATGTAAACAATTATAGACTAACCTGTTATTGACTCTGCATTTCCTGCTTACAAAATGTTTTATAAGTTGCTAGTTTACTCTAAGCCTAGGCTGGTGATTTGGACCAAGTTCCCATCAGTCCACCACTGCAAACAAAAGCTGCCCTCCAAACTCCTTGGTGCAGAGTGCTTTCCATTTGGTTAGGTACAGATTCTGCAGCACTTTTAGCTTCAACGAGGGTGGTTCATTCATTCTTTAAATTCTGTCATGTCATAAGAGAGAGAGAGACAGACAGTCAGACAGAGACAGAGACAGAGGCAGACAGAGACTGAGACAGAGACAGAGATGGAATAATGAAGACTGACTCAGATAACCCTTAGGGGCTGGAATGCACAAAGTCCCAAATGACAAGAGTCTAAGCTATTATAGTCCAGTCCCAGCGAGATGCCACATTACCCCCAATATTCTGGGTGTCAGCGCACCTCTGAGGTCTTGGGTAGTGGCTGTTACACCTGAAAAGGGGACCTCATGTTCTGAAAATCAGATGGAGACATCACTGATGCACGGGCCTGGGCTTGCCAGCATGGTGGTGACAGTGAGAGCTTTTCCAGTCTGGAATCTCTCATCATTTTGGAGGTCCTTTTCCCTTTTCTGGGATGACAGCACGTGCTCGAGACTGGTGCTGTCCTACAGTGTAGAACAGCAGGAGTCTCACAGTTTGTATTCATTTCCATCTCTGTTTGCTTCTGCTTTGAGACAATGATTTCAGTACCTCAGATAAGTGTTCGTAGCCAGACATAAGTGTTTCCCAACCGTGTAGAAGACCAATAATGGAAGAGTTTTCCCTCATTTTGTCCTAATTCTGTTTCCTTTATTCCACATGAAAATATCTTGTTGGGATAATGGTTTCATCACCTTTTCATCAGAGTTAGCATTGCTACATGATGTGGTAGTTCTCTTTTTCATTTGTTAAGGGACTTACATCCTGGTTTTCACAATGGTTATGCCAGTTTGTATTCTTACAAAACTTGCTATCTTTCAACTTCTTGATAGCAGCCATTCTACCATGTCTAAGGTGATATCTCATTGTGTTTTTATGCATTCTTGTTAAGTTTCTTTTCAGTTATTTCTAGTATATTTCATATCTTCTATAGAACAATATCTATTCATAGCCTTTGTTTACCCTTCAGTTTGGCTATTTTTCTGCTATTACATTGTTTTAGTTGCTTGCATATTCTAAATATTAAGCCTTTATCAGATATATGACTTGAAAGTATTTTCTTCCATTCCATAAATTGTCTCTTGACTCCTGTTTTAAGTTTTTCTTTCTTTCTTTCCTCTCTCTCTCTCTCTCTTTTTTTTTTTTTTTACTGTGCAGAAGCTTTTTAGTTTTCTGGCATCTTGTTTGTCTACTTAACCTTTTGTTGCCTGTGCTTTTGGTGTCATTTGCAAAACTCTGTCCAGGCCAGTGGCAAGAAACTTTAACCATTTGGGGGTTTTTCATTTGTGTTTTCAATCCATTTTGAGTTGATTTTTATAGATTATGTGAGACAAGGTTCAATTTAATTCTTCTACAAGTTGACATTCAGTTTTTCCAGCCCCATCTATTAAAACACCTAGGGGTTCCCTTCGGTGTGTGCCTGGTGCTTTTGCTATGGAGCAGTTCACTGCAAATGTATGGACTTATTTCTGGACTGTCTACCTGTCCTTTTGAGCTATGTGTCCTCTTATGTGATAGCACTATTCTTCTTACTGTTGAGATTATAACATATTTTGAAATCAGGAAGATTTTTTTTTTTCGAGACAGGGTCTCGCTTTGCAGTTCAGCCTGGTCTTGAGCTGACTTTGTAGCCCAGAGTGGTCTTGAAGTCACAGCGATCCTCCTGCCTCAGCCTCCTATGTGCTGAGGTTATAGGCATGTGCCACCAAACCAGGCCTAAAATCTAGAAGTTTAATGACTTTGGTTTTGTTCTCATTGAAGATTAATTTGTCTATTGGGATTTTTTCTAGTTTCATATAAATATTAAAATTATTTTTCTATTTCTTTGAAAAATGGCATTAGAACATGCATAGTGATTGAGTTTGAACAGTAGATAATTTGGGGTAGTGGGGACATTTTAGGAATATTTCTTCTACTAGTCGGTGAAGACAGAATACCTTTCCATTTATGTGTGTCCTTTACAAAAATTTTCATTAAGGTTTTATAGCTTCACTGTAGAAATATTTTACTTTTTTCCTTAAATTTGCTCCTTTTTTTTTTTAGTAGTATGGAAAGAAAAATTGTTCACCACTTTTTCAGATCATTGGTGGTTAGTGTACAAAACAGTAAGTGGAATTTACGCCCTCTAAATTTACTGAATTTATTAATTCTAACAGTTTTTTAATGGAAAAACTAGAGTCAGTCGTATTTTCTATATATATCATGCCATTTGCAAGCAGAGACAATTGTATTTCTTCATTTCCCATTTAAACTAGTTATTTGGGGGGAGAGATTTGGTACCAGGAATTGAACTTGTGACCTCACATTTGCCAGGCAGACACAGCATCTCTGAGCTATATCCCTGGCCTTAAATGCTTTTTAATTGTCTTTCCTGTTCTGGTTAGCACTTCTAGTGAGCAGAGACAGAAAGAAACTTCTTGCCTTACTCTGGACCTTAGAAGAAAAGCTTTCAACATTTTACCACTGAATGTGATGTTAGTTAAGGGTTTATTAAATACAACCTTTACTGTGTTGAGGCGCATCCTTTGCATACATAATTTGTTGAACTTTTATTGTGAAACAATATTGAAAGAATTTTCAGATGCTTTTGTCATTGAGATGATCATGTGAATTTTATTCTTTATTTTATTAATGTGGTATATTACAGATAATTAATTGTGTATGATAAGCCATCTTTATATCTCCAAGATAAAACTCACTTGATACAGTGTATGATTCTTTTAATTTTAAAAAGAATAACAATAATAATAAAGAACAATAGCAAAATATCAACAACATAGGCAAAAACACAACACAGCAAAACAAAAAAACAATAAAAATGATACAAGGTTTCAGAACAAAATGATAGGAGTTAACAGTGTTTGTTATATTACATATTGTTATCTTCAGTGAAGTTGCTCAGATTACCAGACGTAAGAATGAAATATTGATCAAAGTATTAAAGAGAATAAAAAATAAAAACAATTTAAACAAAAAAAACATTAGAAACAATGCAGACTTTCACTAGACAAGATGGTAGGAATTCACCAATGGTTGTTATATTGCGTAGTGTATGATATTTTTAATGTGCTTTGTTAATTTCATGAGTAAATACAGCAGTGCCTCAGTTCATAAAATTAATTTTGTTCCACAATTCTGGGAAAGTTGAGCATGTTTATATTTACCATCTTGTGTGGACTTTACCAATGGAAGCAAAAGTTTTCCAAAGACTTCTGTAGGAGAACTGAATTGTTCGTGGACAGAAGCATTCTTGAACCAACGTATTATGTACTTTGTTGAAGATTCTGTACACGTGTTGTTTTATATTTTCAGAGATCTTGGCCAGTAATTTTCTTTGTCTTTAGCTTTAGTAGTGTAGAACATTTTTGCTTACTGATTCAGTATCATCATTAAATAGTTGTTCTATTTAGATATATGGACCATGTTCTTATTGAATATCACCTCTAATCAAATAGATGATTAGATATAAGTAATATTGTTCCTTCTTCAAGGAACTTGAAATACCTTCAAAAAGAGAATTTTATTATATGCACAATTTTTTTCATTGAAATTGAAAATAAGCAGCTTCTGTTTATAAATGAATTGATCAAAAAAGCTTTATGAAAGTGCTAAAAGTTGTAATAAAACTTGAAGCATGTAAATATTAGAGTAAAACTTTAAAATAATTCTAATTCCTTCTCTCTCTTTTGAATTACCCTATTCCGAAATACAATACCTCAATAAGAGATGTGAGGAAGTCTTTATAATTAAATTTGTAAATTAAATTGAATGATAAGTTGTAACTCAGTTTGTAAGCTGCACTATGCTATTTTCTGTTATCTAGCGTTAACTTCCATTATCCACAATGCCCTAACAAAGTCTCTTCACTTTCTTGGCTGCTACGTAAGAGGGTATTTCAGTATTTCAAGGTGTAATAAATAAAAGTTTCACACAAAATCACAATTCTGTGGGTATTATTCTTTTTAGAACCCTACTTCAGATGTCATGTAGTGTCACTTCTGTCATAATCTATCAACTGCATGAGTTACCAGCTTAGTAAGTTTTAAGGGAAAAGGACACAAACTTTGTCTACCGATCAGAGAACTTCAGTATCTTCTTTCAAATTACAGATGTAAATATGTTCCTTATTTGAGAATGATAATCGTCAAATATTTACATAAAATACCTGTTTTACTGTGTAATTTAAGGCAACCATTGGTTGCCATTATTCATTTTAAAATATGAATAGAATTCTGAGGGATGTTATTGTTTTCTACGAGGGATTTCCCTTTTATCCTTGTGGTATATGTGAAATACATAAGAAACTAAGCAATTTCTCTGGCTAGGTAAAACCAAACAACCCCCCTAAAGAAACATTATTTGCATATGATAAATCATGAGAAACTTAAATATATACATAAATGGAGCCGAAATCAAATTTAATTTTACATTTTTAATGTCAGAAGTTAGAATGAATCAATACTATATGTTTGTTTAATTGATAGGAATTTTTCTTAGTTACACATATGAGAATGATAGAAAGATGACACTTTTTTCACTGTGCTTGGTGCTATATGATAGTCATTATTCACAATTCTAGGACAAGCAGAGATAACTTAGAACATAACACCCTTATACTGAGATGTTTTCCATATAATCGGAAATTAGCTCTACATTTTAGATCCAGCCTTAATAAAACTGCATTAGAAACTTGTTCATGCTCAGCAATGCTTTTTTGCTTCTTTGGTTTGGTTTATTCATATAATGCGTTCTTTTCTCTACTTTAATCCTACGTTTCTAAGAGTGAGTAGCTTAGAATGCATTAGCTGTGTGTGTTAACTAAAGTCCTCTAATTGGCTTGTTTCTATTGAGTGAGGCCCTAGACAGCAGCCTCTGGTAACGGTGTACTCTGGTGGAGACAAGGAAACAGGCTTGCCAGCATCAGAGTTGAGTGCTAATGTAGTATATCATGTTGTATCTGAGTCATTTAGCTTTTCCTTGCGATAGCAACAAAGTTAATTCTTAAAGAATAAAGCCCTCTGCATTGTTATCTAAAAAGGAATATATCTGACTGTGAGCAACATAGCTACAAGCATTTTAGTTATAATCTTGTCTTAAATTTTAGATAAAATCATTCATCTTTTGGGGAATTACATTGGAATTATCATTATGGGTGTGTGTGTCATTATACCTTTTTAAAAATTCAGTGTCTCTGTTGTAGACTAGGTGTGTGTATTAGGCATATAAATCTATTAATTTACTTGGTTGTCTTTTATAGAAACACTGAGTGTCTAATATAAAGTGGCTTTGTAATGATTACTCTTCATCCTTTCATTTCAGTAGATCATTGCCAATCTCTTATTACCTCATTTCTTGTTCTTGACATTTGACGATGTGGAAATGTAGCAACTACTACCTTGTAAATCCTGAATGAATGAAGACCAATGTTTAGTTATTTTTTTATTTAGAAAATGACTTTACCAGCATACTCTACTACTCACTTACATCAATTGTTCATTTTGTCTAATTTTTTATCTTGTAAAATTGTCTTTAAAATGTATTCCTGCTCAGAAACCAAAATAACCACTTTCATGCATCTTCTGATTGTAGAACATTTTGCAGAATAATTAAATGACCTGTGTGAGTTATCATGGAACAGAAAATCCTTAAAGGCAAAACATCCATGGTTTTGCTTTATTTTTGGTTATGTATCCTGCAAGTAATCATAAACAGGAGAGTGGTTCATAAATATTATTCAAATTTGGGGATGTGAAACAGGAGATACAGGCATGAAATCCTATTTTTATTACTATCGTTGTGCTGATGATCCTTTGGCCACTTTTTTTCTGGTTTGTGTAATTGCAAAGTTCTTCATATTTTATTCATTAGAAGAGCTGCTCTGTGTCCATTTTTCTTGTTTTGCTGCTTTGGCTGTTTCCAGCACTTCCTAATGGGTGTGATCTGTGGGCTCCATCTGTGCCTTGCTCAGCCCTCTAATAAATATTACACTAGCAGCCATCAATTATTTTCAAGTACAGAAATAAATTAATAGAGAACTTTTGTTTGTCCATGAACACTGTGAAAAGCAAGCTCACTTTGTCTCCTTCACGTTTTCTTTGATGCCTTCTCCACTTACTGCAACCAATTTGAGGAGAAATGTGATTCACCTAGATAGTCTCATCAAGGGTTCTTGCCAGTTCTTTTTTTTTTTCTGTAATCAAATCATATTAACAATTAGCAATAGACTACTCTAGAACTGTGGTCAGTTTTGGTTGTATCTGTGACTGTATTTAAGTGTTTAAAAGAAGACACTAAGAACTACTTTTTGAGATGGAGGAAAGAATTGGATGCAGGAGAAAAAAGCAAACTGCAGAGAATAAAACAATTTGAGTGAAATAAGAAGGACCAGAAGGAAAATGGAGAGGATGGAAAAGGAAAGACAGGCAGGGAGGGAGGTTGAGACAAGAAGAAATGAAAACCACACAAAAGAAAGGAGCAAAAAACAAAGGCCCCAGGCAGACTTAGACCAACAAGGTCCTATGAGGGAACAAGGGTGATGTTTGCATGTGTGAAGGGCAAAGTAACTCTTAGTTGGGTGAGACAGTGCAAGAGTCCATTATATACACACACCATACCCTCCCTCATTTAGGTTTCTTTGGTCAACCTCTTAGTAAAAATTTATTGTTTTTCTCTGAACGTGTTTAGTTTTCCATCTTAGTGTATTTTATTTAAAACAGCAAAGAAGTAAACAAAAT
This sequence comes from Dinomys branickii, assembly GCA_004027595.1. NCBI lineage: Eukaryota > Metazoa > Chordata > Mammalia > Rodentia > Dinomyidae > Dinomys > Dinomys branickii. The sequence goes on along the minus strand of PVLD010005976.1, from coordinate 5,123 downwards.
GCATTATAAAGAAAATAACATCCTGTCAGGGATCAGTAGTATAATTTTCTTGAGTACTTGACTGGAAATGTGACTTTCTAAAGCTAGTTTATCCTAAGATAAAATGTTGACAAATGTGGAGAAATTTGATGAGAAAACATGTAATTATATCTGGTAGGCTCAACTAATTTATTTGCACATTTGTTTCTCTTTAGCCACTTTTATGATTTCCTTGGAAAATATTAATAGCTTTATAAAATCCTATTGTGTTGCTGTATTCTGAATACTTTGTATTCAGAATTCATCCCAAAACTGATGTTGAAACTTACTCTTAATCTTCAAAGTGACAGCATTAGGATGTGGGGCCTTGGGATGATTGGGTCATGAGGGAGGAGCCTTCCTGGATGCGATTTGTGCTGCATCGAGGAGCCTTCTACAGCTTTCTATCACCACAAAGAAACACCTGAGATAATTAACTCCTAAGGAGAGAAGGTTAAGTTTGACTCATGGATTTGTAAGCTCCAGTGAAAGATCAGACAGTTCTACTATTTTGGGTATTTGGTCAGAGAGCCTGATCACATTGGCAGAACAAATTGTTAGAAAGAAAGAGAGAGAGAGAGGGAGAGAGAGGGAGAGAGAGGGCACTACTCTCAAGACCTTTCGCACATAATGAACTAAGTCCATCCACTGGCCTCCACCTTCTACAGGTGGACCTGTATTGAGAGCTGATCAAGCTCCCCATCTTAGAGAGAAGCTTATGGAAAACAATTAAATAAAGACAAAATGCAAATATGGTTTGTGGAGTCCAGGAAGCTTGGCGCTCTCTTGGAGCTATTACAAAGACTTCTCTAGGCATCCAATATTTATTAAATTTCAAGCAAGTTTGGTTGGGGGCGGGATGAGGGAAAGTGAAAGGAAAAGCTAAGGTAAAGGCAGGAAATTGAGCAAGGCCTTGTGAAACAAAGGGTCAAAGACATTCTAAGTAGTAAATCTTGCTGAGAAAACTGTCTCATCTCTAAGGTTGGCTGCTCTGAAATAGGGAGTGAGAGCCCATGTTTTGGGCTGCCTTGCTGTGGTATTATCTTGTCTTCAGAGCAATGTGGCCAGCAACTTAAACCTTACACAGCCTGGACCCCAACCAGCCTGGACCTTCAACCTTCAAACCATAGCAGTGCCTTTGTCAAGGACGGATGAGAGGAAACTCTCTTTTCCCCCATTTGAGGACTCAGGAAGAAAGTGTTGTCTAAGAGTGAGAAAGCAGACTTTCACAACACAGGGACTCCACCTTGATTTTGGACTTCTCAGTTCCATGCCCATGTAAATTCCTGGTGCTTAGAAGCACTCTATCGCATTTTCTTTAGCATCTTACTTGTACTAAGATGCTGTTATGGTTGATATACTGTGTCAACTTGGGGAGTCTAGAGGTTTGGCTCAGTGACTCAGCAGGAAACCAGGGTGCTTACCTTGTACACATCCTGAGCCTATGGAAGAGGAGTGCATAGACCTTATGTGAGAGCTACATGCCCCCTGGGTGGGAGTAGTCTGTTTACAATGTCAGGGAAGAGAAGAGGCTGCTTACAGCCATTCCTCCCTTTTGCTGGTTGTTTTTGCTGTGCTCTGCTGCCGTGAACGTTTGCCCTCTGCCATGTGCCACTCTGCCTCAGAATCAGCCAATTATGGACTGAAACCTCCACAAACTGTAAGCTAAATAAACCTTTCCTTCTTTCATTTTGGGTGTTGGGTATTTTATCTCAGCAACGAGCGAAAAGTAACCAAGACAGATGCTTACAAATTAATTCTTATAATAATGAAAATAAAACGAATTTATTCTTGTTCACTAAAGATGTTTAAAATTTCTACACCTTGCAGTGCATGTGTATAAGTAGATCAAAATACTGAGTGCCTCATGTGAGCATTCTTCTGCTGTTACTGAGCAAAACAAATTCCATGAAATACATCATCACAATGATAAATTTACATTTTAGTAGAGAAACTCAGGATATAAAGTACATTGCATTAATTGTTGTCCTGAAAAATTATAAGAATTCTCAGGAGGGAAGTCTGTTAACATAAATGATGAGGATGATTTTTTGATTAGTAATGCAAAATTTACTTCTTTTTTCACTTTATTGCAATTATTGATTGAGTGCCTTATTTAAGAAAACATAATAAACACTTGGGGGACACACACATTCTAATAGTTGTTGGATATTTTATAATACATATGCATGTATACAATACATATACCTTACATATATGCTTACATATGTGTAGATGTATACAGAAGAATGTGAAATAATATTTATGAGGAAGTATTAAGTGAAATTTCATACATATAATTAGACTTACTGTTGTATAAATAATTTACAACTTAGTAGGAAAGTTAGGCCTAGTATTCAGTTAACAGAAATAATATGCAACCAGTAATTCTTGTATTACATTTAAATTGAGAAAGGAAGAACTTTCAATTAAAATTGTTAAGAAGACCTTGTAAGAAGTAAAAAGATTTTTAAAAAGCTGTAAAAGAGAAGTAAAGTTTAGATTTGTCAAAATATGGAAGGGCAGAAGTCCACCATAGCTGCAGGAAAGAAATATGTTAGCAGGGATTAAAGCAAAACAAAACACAATACTTTCTTCAAAATGAGGAATCACCCAGTTTGACTGAAGAATAACATGTGGTAGGGAAGTAGATGAGTCTAAAAATTAGTTTTGGGGACTAGAAAATTAGTTTTTTCTTCTCTTTCTCTTCAGGAGAATTGCGCTCAAATTTTTGTATTTGGAGATAAGCTATTCAAGAGCTTCGACCAGAGTATGCTCATGGAATATTTAGTTGGAGAAAAATAGCTCAGTGCATCTGAGCAGGCTGACATAGGAGTGATGAGCAAGCAGGATACAGTGAGAATATCACTCAGCTGAATTTCTGACACTCTCGACTTCCCAACTGAGTTTATGTGGCTCATGGTCTCAGAGAGTTCAATCCAGGGCCAGCTGGCTTCACGGCAGAACGATCATGGTAACAGAGTGTAGTGGAGCAAAGAAGCTCTCATACAGACTGGAAGGAGATCACAGGGGAAGGAGGCCAGGGAGAGGTTTACTGTCTTTACACATGATCCCAGGGGCTCACCTGCAGCTGGGCATATTCAGCTATGTATATCTGTAAGCTAATTCACTAGTGAAGTGATGCTTCAGAGATCTTTCCAGGAGTCCCTAAGTCCAGTCAAGTTGATGTTTATGTTTAAGTGGCACAGTGAGCTTTGACAAGAGAGTTCAACAGACTGGAGATTGCTCATAAGAACACTGAAGTCTTTGTTCTGGTGTTTTTGAAACAGAATCTCCCTAGGTACATTAGACTGGTTTTGGACTCACTATGTAGCCTATGCTGGCCTCAAACTTATGGAGATCCTGCTGTCTCAAATTCCTGTGTGCTGGTATTACAAGCATGCACTAGCACACCTATCTTCATCTCTGTTTTGATGGTCAAAAGTCTTGAGGTTATTGAATATGGCACAATACCTAGAAAGACAAGAGGGAAACCAGATGGAAGAACCTTCCACATACTGGCAATGATGGAACAGTTATATGGAGATATTTATCCAACTTCTCAGAAACAGGTTTCCAGACTTTTAATGCATATATGAAATACCAATAAAGAATGACAAAGAAAATTAGCCCTGTATGTCCAAAAGCCATGCCTACTAATTGGTAATGGGGTGGAAGACTGGTAAATGGATCTCGGTGAGTACCTGCGTGGATGGGCTGATAACAATGCATAGAGGAAAAATATTGTCATCTTTCCTGTGAAACAAATAAAAAGTGAATATGGGAAAGCTAGATGACATAGGATTGATATCAATTAACACTTTTTTGGTTTCTGTTTCTTTGAGACAGAGTAGACAAGAATTACAAGAACTTGAAATGGGCTACTCTTATTTTCTATTAGGGCATGTTTGAAGTACATGCAACTGAAAATCATCTTGGAGAGCGAGTGCCTGCATGTAACCGCTTTTTTAAAAATTCATTTCTCATTTGCTCCCACTTTCCACCCTCTTCCTCTCAATCCACTTTCCCGACTTTTTTCTTGTTGATGTTGTTAATCTTAACTCAATTTTATGCCATATTGTGTGTCATTCATTAAGGTTACTGGGTTCCTCTGCCTGACACATCTTCTAGCCCTGCCTTTCTCTCAGCCTTGCATCTCTTGGGCCAGTTCCCTTGTTTTCTTCTATCCCTTTTCTCTTATTTTCTTTGTACTTTTCCTTTCTCAGGTGAGAGATGCTACATTTACCACTCATGGCTCAAGCCAGCAGAAATATTTTTGTGTTTAGATCTTTGACCATTTTAGTTTAGTACATGGTGAGAGGTAGTGGTGCAGTTTCAATCTTCTGCAGACAAACATCCATTTTCCCAGCTCATTTGTTGAATAGGATATCCTTCCTCCAAAGTAGGTTTTTGGCACCCTTTTCAAAGGTCAAATAGCTGAATAAGTTGGGATGTTTCTGTATCTTCTCTGCATTGATCCACATGTCTGTTTTGGTTCTAGTACCATGTAGTTTCTCCTACTGTTCTTTGTAGTATAGCTTGAAGTCAGGTGTTATGATAGCTCCTGCTTTATTCTTTTTTTGTTTATTTTTTATTTTTTTATTTAAAAAAAATAAAAGTATAAAAACATACTAACAAACAGACACCAATTAGCATAAAAAATAGTACAGTCACAACTAATCTACAGACAAGGTGACATGGTCTCAACAGTGGTTATTGCTTTATCCATTGATATCTTCGAAGTGTAAATATATGAACCCATATAGAGACATGCAAATTTAGTCAGACAATCAATCTTCTCAACAACAGAAAAAATACAAAAACCAAAAATCCAAAGACAAAAAACAAAACAGGCAAAAAAAAAAAAAAAACCCCACCAATAGTTGCTGCTTTGCATATTAATATATTCGAAGTGTGTGTTCAGGATAACACATACAGACATACAAGATTGATCAAATAACCCGTCATCGATTACTCCTTAGCATTAAGTGATATAATACAATAGTAGAACCATGTTAGCCCTCCTGCATATATGTATATTCATATATACATACATACATTTTTGTCTCTTTCTTTTCTCCTTTCCCTCGTCCCATCTGTTCTTT